>CAKNYM010046113.1:0-54104 GCA_932195095.1 Andricus curvator
GGTCCCACTAAGAGCAACTGCCATCCAAAAAATGTCAATAGCCCCCAGTAGCACCGCGGTAAATCACACCCACGGCTACGTCTCACAACCGTGAGATGGGTGGTCATAGGCAACGACGAAATCACAACGACAGGCCGGCGAAACCCTCGTGTGGCTTGAGGACACGAAGAATATATATATACGGGTGCCCAAAAAGTAACGAAACACCTAAATAATTTTCTAGGTAAAATATTTTTTGAAAAGGTCAAGATCATTCTTGAAGTAACTTTTAACGATGTATCCAGTGGTGACCTTGAATTTGACTTTGAGCTTGACCTTTAGGGTTATTTCAAGGTCAACTTTGCTTTTTTAGTTGGGAACCCCTATTTTTGACAACGGCAATCGAAAGAGCGGGAAATTTTACGTCCAAACATGTACTCAGGTCATGGGTCAAGGGTGACCTTGAACTTCAGCTGAAGGTTATTGGGCTTGACCCAGGTATGGGGCGGGTCCAATCTGTACTACTACGGCTCAGGTGTTTACGAAAAACGGCGAGGTCATTCTTGGAGTAACTTTTAACGAGGAATCCAGTCATGACCTTGAATTTGACCTTGAGCTTGACCTTCAAGGTCATTTCCAGGTCAATTTTTATACATTTAGCACCCAGGAACAACGAAGTGGACGTAGTAAAATCTGTTCCCTTTGGGGTGCTTGATTTTTCGTGAGTCCCCTTGCCTCTGACGGTCGGGGTGCTTGATTTACGTGAGTCCCCTTGCCTCCCACGATCGACGTGCTTGATTTACGTAAGTCCCCTTGTCTCTCACGATCGGGGTGCTTGATTTACGTGAGTTCTCTCACCTCTCATGATCGGGGTACTAGAATTAAGTGTGTCCCCTCGCCTCTCACATTTGATTATCAGCATTAATCAGCAAAACATCTTATTTTAAGTGCTCGAATTTTTCTCCATTCACCTCTTGACAGTAAGCTAATCGATGATAACAAAAAATCAATAGAATTTTGGATCATTTCTATAGGAATGAGAGCTGACTCATCTATGATCCTTTGCCGTAATTCATCTGAATTTTGGGGATTTGTTTTGAACACCCGATCCTTCAGATAACCGCAATAAAAATAATCTAGAGGCGTCAAATCAGGTGGCCTAGCTGGCCATTCAATTGTGCCCCTCCGTCCTATCTACCGATCAACAAATACCTCATCTAAGTAAGCGCGAAACTCTCGTCCATAGTGAGCAGCTGCACCGTCCTGCTGAAACCATATGTCTTCAAAGTTGTCTACGGCTATTTCTCTGATTGCAGGAACTATTAAATATCGAAGCATAGCTTCATATTTTTGAGCATTCAAGTTACCATTAACGAAAAATGGTCCTACAATTCTATTGTTAAGTATTCCAGCCCAAACATTTCATTTCTGCGGATACTGCGATTTATCTTCTCGCATCCAGTAAGGAATTTCATCTGCCCAATGTCTGCAATTATGTCTATTCAAAGTTCCATCAAGTTGGAAAGTTGCTTCATCTGAAAAAGCTATTATTGATGGAAAGTTAGGATCTTCAACTATGCGTGTCATCATGTCTTCAGAAAACTCACCGCGACGATCGAAATCGTCTTCATTCTATTTGTGAAACAGTTTCACTTTAAATGGATGGAATTTTGCTCTTTTTAGTACGTTGTGTACAGACGATTCATTTATGTCATGCTCTTGAGCAGCCCTGCGGACGGAGTTATGCGGATTTTCAGTAAATAATAACAAAACATCTAGTGACTTCTCCTTATTTGTTGCTGACCTTGGTCTGCCTGATCTAGGTAGATCTCTGACAATGCCGAGATTATTGAACCTACTAACTGTATTTTGAACGTTCAAAGGTGCAATTGAAGTTTTACCAACCCTAAATGTTTAATTGAAAACATTCATTACTATCCTGAGAGATCTTTCCACTTGACCCCAACATCTCATCATAAGAAGTGTTATTCCAAAAGACGCTTGCGTCAACTGAACGAGAAGATTGGATGGGCAAGACAGAATGCGTCCCGTGTTCAGTGTGTGAATAACTACATATTGTTGACAAAATACGGCTGTTATCTGACGCAAGAAGGAGAATACAGAGGAAGTAGAAATGTATCAAAGAGAATCAACAGTTTCTCGCTGACCCATCGCGCCTTTTCAGCGATCTCCCTGTTTCTGTGAAAAATCCACCCAAGTCCAAGGAGGTAGAGACTTTTTCGAGAGAGGTGCACAAGATCCCGAAAACAAAGAAGTTTACTTTTACACATCAACATTTGGCCCGCATATTCACCTCATATTTAAAGTCGGAGACGCCCATTCCGCAGTGGCTGGTGTTCGGACGCACTATACTCCTGCCGAAAAAAGGCAATTTGTCCAACCCAGAGAATTACAGGCCAATAACTTGTTTGAACACACTGTATAAGATCTTTACAGCTGTCCTAAACAACAGAATTGTTAGACGAGTTGAGCCTGTATGGCGAGAGATGTACGAACAACGTGGCTCGAAAAAATTTGTAGCAGGCTGTCGACAGAGCCTGTTAATTGACAGGTGTGTCTGTAAAGAAGCTGCAGCCCATCAGCGCGTCCTGTCAATGGCCTGGATTGACTACAGGAAAGCTTTCGGTTCAACCTCTCATAGACTTATCGTCTGTCTGTTGGAAAGCTTGAAGGTACATCCACATATAGTGAGATGCATAGAGAGATTGATGCCTCTTTGGAAAACTAGATTTACTATCTCATCTAGAAATTATCGTCTGACAACAAACAACGTCACCTTCCAGAGGGGCGTCTTTCAAGGTGATACCATGAGCCCTTTGCATATGGACGACCTGAAGATCTATGCCTCTGGTAAAAGCAAACTTCAAACTGCTATAAATATCGCCAAGAACTAAACAGGAGAGATTGGGGTGCAATTTGGTTTGGGCAAGTGTGCCAAAATTCATCTGAAGAAAGGAAAGATTACTGGCGTTCCCAAGGACCCTGAGCTTGTGGATATAATTGTTATTAGACATCTTAATACTGGAGAGACCTAAACATACCTGGGCGTGCCTCAAAGCCGCATTCAGGACGTAACATCAGTGAAGGAGTCTCTCCGAAGCAGATACAAGCATCTTCTTCGACAGATTTGGTCTTCCAATCTGTCGGCGTCGAACAAGGTATCTGCGAGCATAAGGCCCTTGATATCACCACACGTAAGATCATGCATATGCCTAAAAGCTTGCATATCAATTCGTCAGTTCCGCGATTACACATTTCACGCCGTCAAGGCGGATGCGGACTTCTGAATCTGCGGTGTCTTCATAACCGAATTGTTGTAAGTACAGCTTACATCTTTTCAAATGGGAGCGATCGTCTCCTAAAAAAGGTCAGGAACCATGAGATGATTGGCGAAGGAGCTTCACTTCTAAAAACCAAAGTGAAGAAGGCAGAGGTTGAAAATTTTCACCAAGAGCTACTCGACAATTTTCACTTTAGCATACCGTGACCGCATTTTATGTCAAGACGTTCCCAGTGATAGATGCAGAGCGTTTCATGCACACACGGAGTACCTAGAACGCATACTATCGGGGTGTCCGACCCACTCAGAAACGACGTATATCTATAGATATAATGCGGCCCTAAGAGTGCTTTATTACCATCTTTGTCACTCTTACGGTGTTGGTCGCGACCCTGCCCTGCCGAACGCTCCAAGGGAGATCCAGTGAATTGTCCAAAACGAGAAGTGCAAAATTTTCTGAGGTAGGAAGACCTTAAAAGAGAGCTGCAACGACTGTACCCAAGATATTCGGTACAAGTAATTGTCCTCGTGATAGGTGCTCACGGAGGTGCGAAACTATCATTGGTTTGTTACCTTAAAGCCATACCCGCGTGCCAAAAATATGCCAAGGCACTTGCGAGATGGATGCAGGGAGCTGTCATCCTTGGGACGCTTTGTTTCCTCAAAACACACAAGGGTTTCGCCGGCCTGTCGTTGTGAGGTCTTCGTGCCCTGTGACCTCCCGTCTCACGGTTGTGAGACGTGGCCAGACGTGTGTCTTCAAGATGCGAAGCGACCCAAGGATGACAGTTTTCTGCATCTATCTCGCAAGTGCCTTGGCACATTTTTGGCACGCAGGTGTGGCTTTAAGGTTACGAACCAGTGATAGTTTCGCACCTCCGAGAGCACCGATCACAAGGACAATTACATTAACCTTATATTTTTGGTACAGTCTTTGTAGCTCCCATTTAAGGTGTTGATGCCTCTCTTCCTTTTCTTTCTTCTTGGCAGTGATATTGTAGTCGGCCGTAACCGAGAATTCGATCACGAATATAGTTAGTTTCTTGAAGTCTTGGAGAACGATGTCAGGCCTCGAGTGTGCCATGGAGACTCCTGTCGGAAAATTTTAGTTCCAAAAACTTTGGCACTTCTCGTTTTATACAATTGACTCCATCGTTGGTCGCGGCCAACACCGTAAGACTGACAAAGATGGTAATAAAGCACTCTTAGGGCCGCATTATATCTATAGGTATACATCGTTCCTGCGTGGGTCAGACAACCCGATAGTATGTATTCTAGGTACTCAGCGTGTGCATGACACGCTCTACATCTATCACTGGGAACGTCTTGACATAAAATGCGGTCACGGTATTTTAGGGTGGGAATAACACGGTTCTGGCATGCGAAAATAATATTGTCTGTAACCTAAGTAAGTCTCGCGGAAAGAACGGAAGGAATGCTCCTTTGCCAATCATCTCGTATTTCCAGACAATTTTTCGAGAGCATCTCTGCCATTTGCAACGACGTAAGCTGTACTCAGAAAAATTCAGTTATGAAGACATTGGAGATTTAGGAGTCCGCGGACGCCTGGAGGACGTGAGATGTATAATCGCAGAACGGACGAATGGATATGTAAGCTCTCATGCATATGCATGATCATGCGCGTAGCGATATCAAGTGCTGTTATATTCACAAGCTCAGGGTCATCGGGAACGCCAGTCATCTTTCCTTTCTTCAGTACAATCTTGGGAAACTTGTACAATCCAAAGTCCATACTAATCTCTACTGTGTACTCATTGACGATATTAAAGTAAGTTGAAGTTTTCTTGCACGAGAAGCATAGATCTTCAGGTAATCCATACAAAATATATGAGTGACCTTATGCTCGCAATGATTAGTGTCGCCGGAGATATATCCAGGAAAATTGCGTAGTGTGAGAGATAGAGGCAGAAGTATGATGCGACAAAGCAGAGGGCTCATGGTATCGCCCTGAAAGACGCCCCTCTAGAAGCTGACGTTGTTCGTTGTCACACGATAATTTCCAGATAAGAAAGTAAATCTAGTTTTCCAAAGGGGCATCAATCTCTCTATGCATTTCACTATGTGTGGATGAACCTTCAATCTTTCGAAAAGATAGATTAGTCTATCAGAGGGTTAATCGAAAGCTTTCTGGTAGTCAATCCAGGTCATTATCAGGACGCGCTGATGGGCTGCTGCGTCTTTGCAGGCGCACCTGTCAATTAGCGGGTTCTCTCGGCAGCCTGATACAATTTTTCTCGAGACACGATGTTCGTACATCTCTCTCCACGGTGGCTCGATTCTTCGAACAATCCTGTTGTTTAGGTTAGCTGGAAATATTTTATACGGTGTGTTCAAACAAGTTATTGGCCTGTAATTCTCTGGGTTGGACAAGTTGCCTTTTTTCAGTAGGAGTATAGTGCGTCCTAACACCAGACATTGCGGAATGGGCTTTCCCGACTTTGAATAAGAGGTGAATATTTCACCTCTTCAGCAGTGATTGTTAACCATTCCTCCTCAGATGTTATGAGGTTGTTGCAAAACTCCTTGAAGCGGATGATATTGCCGGTATCTTTTTTTAATTCCAGTGTTTTCCGATCTTGCATACCTCTCTCCAAAAAGTCTTTACCTCGTTGGGCTTGGGTGAATTTTGACAGAAACAGGGAGATCGCTGAAGAGGCGCGATGGGTCAGCGAGAAACTGTTGATTCTTTCTGATCCATCTCTCCCTCTTCTGTATTCTCCTTCTTGCGTCAGATAACAACCATATCTTGTCAACAATATGCTGCTCGATTGTCAGCAGCTTTGACTTGTTCAGTGTGTGATGGTAGATCCTCAGTTCATGTGCGAACTTTCGAACCATTTCCGTAAACGGTCTAGCAGATGTTATGTATTCAATCACACATTGAACACGAGACGCATTCTGTCTTGCCCATCCAACTGTGTTGTTCAGTTGATGCAAGCGTCTTTTGGTCTTTTGATCCATCGTCGGTTTTAGCCTCCGATTTGAATCAGCGGAAGCTCTCGCAGTACCAAAACTGAGTAATTGATGGTCCAGAGGTCGGACTCTTACGAGATATCTTCATGAACGGATGCATCCATTTCAGCCAGATCTTGGGGCTTAGGAGGAATCTGTATGTTAATGTACCTCCTTGTCCTGAAATCGCGATCATCTCTGAGAAGGTGCCTGCTTTCCGCGGTTGGTCCTAATGTCGCTTCCTCATGTTCGTCTGCAGCTTGTTCAAGCAGCGTTTGGGAAAGCGCTCCGCATACATATATAACTAATTATCATTTTTATCTTCATTATCATATTGAAAAATAATAAAAGCCATGGTTTTTATTATTGTTATTTAACATATTGTATACGCTGGATTCGTATTCCAGTCGTCAGACCATTCTTTTTTGTTATAAATTTTGTAAAAAAGCAAATGGCATACGCTAATTAGTTGTTCCACAATTATCCAAATTTTTGCAACATTCAGATTGTTTTTTTTATAAGGTTCTATAAGCCAGAAGCGTGCGCCGATGATTATGTTAATATTTGTCCATAGAAACCTCGTACTACATCACATTTCAAGTGCGAACTAATCATTCTGTGTTATTAGGAAAAATAATGCAATTTCGAAAAAGGTCCACCAACACATGTACACGCCATCGCCGTAATCTTATGTATGCCAAGCACTTTCTCATGCTATACATAATAAAAATAATAATTCTGTGAAGTGGCATACGCAAACTACTTGTTTTTAGAATTACATTTGTTCAAGTTTCATTAAATATTGCAAGGTACATACATACGGAAACGGTATGCCAATAGCTTTCGCTAGAATAACTTTGTTCAAAGTTTCACAAACCCCACTTTGTATACGATAATTAATCGTTCAAAAACATCCATTTTTCCTTACGAAATGACCATTTAATTATAATTTCAGTGCAATCGAGCGGTTCTACTTTGTTTACTCCTAAATCGTCAAATTTCTATAATAGTCACCACTTATATTGGCATACAGAACTAATTGTTTCTGTCTTTCTGCGCTATCTCGGCATGGCGGCCCGCGTGCCAAAATCTGTCGGCTGAAACGAGTGTCTATTAGAAGAGGGAATGAACCGTAGTTAAAATATATTATTTTATAACTTTTGGTTGATTTCCTCTATCTATAGCGCTTAAGAAACGTATAACAGTTTTAGCAATTAAAACGTGTTCAAGCAATTGAAAATTAGTTAACAAATGTCTAGATATTCTCAAATTACTGATTAGTGATTATTTATGGAAAACAACTATCAAACAGTGCTAACAAACAACAACATCATGCACAATTCTTTGGCCCTAATGGTATTTTCTTTGGGGATCCATAAAAGTGGCTTAAAGTCATTCATCCTCAAAATTTGGGATTGAACACTATTTTCTGATGTATTCTAAACAATATGATTTATCACAGAATTATATGTAACATATCATTGCGCTTAAATATTAGATTGACAAAAAGTTGACTTTGGACATGTTAAATCAATAGGAAACTTCATGGACTTTGCGCTACCCCTCAATACTAACGAATTTAGCTCAAATTTTGAGAAGATCGTTTTTTTGGGCTCTCGAACAAAACTAAGAGTGAGAGCAGAGAAATTGTAAAAAAAATTCCACTAAGTATAAATAAAAACGACCGTAGTGTGTACCCTTTACGTGATTCACTAAGTACCTGACCTCGGATAAAGAATGTAAAGTTTTGAGTAAGGCTTGTCACGATGGACGTGTCAAATTGTGATATGAAATTTATAGATCTGAGTTTATTGTTTGCAAATCTCCACTCTGCTGGTGTCCCCGCCTGGACGGTCGGTCTGGTTATGTGGTTTTTTTCGGCATTGTCTTCATGACACATTTTTCAATAAATTTGTAAACCTCATGAGACGTATTCGCGAATTACAATTAGGTTCATTGTCCTTAATGTAGGTCACAAGAATTATGGGATTATATGAGTTTATCATTTGAAAAAAGTCAAACTAATAGAAGTCTTCCACTAAAAGTTTCCGGACCACTTTTCTATCAAGACCATTGTTATGCCGCTTGCAAGTGCATGATACTGTCAGACTCGACCAGTCACTTGTCCTTAAGGCCCAATGTGAAAATGGGTAATCGATTCTGAATTTTAAAGCCGCACTGTTAAATATGTTTGTATAATTTTTTGCATACGTGATCTACATAGTAATATCTCGGAGCGACTAGAGCCGGTTTTTTGGAAAAGACTTATATTTTGTTTAATAGTAAAAAAGAATAGTAAAATAGCAGTGACGCTCAGTGTTAGCTGTCTCTGCGTTTTCGCCGCGTGACAGTAGACCCTTGCCCAAACGTTCGAGATAGATAGTCTGCTGCGAGTCGAATTATCTGGAACGAATGACCCCTTCATTCTGCTGAGATTAAGATCGGTTAAAAACTGACATTAAAAAAGCATGGATTAATTTTATTTTAATTAGCAAAATTAATTAATTTATATAATTAGAAGAAAGTGAAAAAAAATCCATCAAAATCGGTTAATATTTGCAGTAATAATGTAAATCTTCAGGCAATAAATAATACACTGTTAATTATTTAGTAAATGGACGCAGCAGATTCAGAAAACATGGAAAATGCGTCTTCCTTAGCAGATCAGTCAACCTGGAGTCAACAATATTCAACCGATTTGTCTGAAAATTTCTGAATTAATTGACATGTATGGAAATCCCATACATGGAAAACAGACTGGAGAGATAACAACTTTTCCCCTAATCACCTAAACCTAGCTAATGCCGGACACTGGCATAATACATGCAGGGACGTTTCATAATTCCTGCCGAATTTCCTGCACTCTGTCGTAGGGTTATACCCCATTTTGTGCATATGATAGTTTAAGTGGTTGTGCCTAGTGAGCATTTGAGCCACTGTCCTTATGTCTTTCTTGGGATGGATGGATTTTGCCTGTTGGCAACCCTGGATTTGTTCCCAGTATTCCCGGTGCTTTTTTCTGATTCAGCTTTTGATGGCCATCCCGATGCAGCAAGACGCTAGTCCCAGTACCGGTTTCGGTCCTCTGTATTTTCTTGCTGCACCGCGTTTTGCCAGCTGGTCCGCCTCTTTGTTGCCCTTGATCCCTGTGTGACCTAGGACCCATATGAGAGCCACTTTGTTTTTTTTTCTGCCAGTTGATTTAATGCCATTTTGCAAGGTTCAAAAATGTTGGTTCATTTTAACGTCCTGTAGTTTTTTGAATTTTGACTTGATCGGCGATCGCACCCCATGATTTTCTGACTTACCTTCACTTTTTTCTTTTTCACTGGAAAATGGAGGCAAATGCTGCAACCACAAGGGTAGCAATTACCTGTTCGCACGTGTACCGCACGCTATTTCTTGCGCCAACCATCCGAACAAATTATTTATCACTTTTTTAAACTGTTTCACCTAATTTCCGATCACTTATAGTTGTTTTCAGTCAAATTTGGGAATAATTTTTGTAAAAGAATTTTTAAGAATATTTCCTTTGCCGTTGTCCAAAGTTACTTATCTCTGAAGTGCGCATACGCATTTGTTGAGTCGATTCTCAAAATCGATGTGTTTCAAAGCTCGCATGCAACAATATTATTCCCGCACAGTCTGCTGGATTGAAGTAATTTGCACATCCTTTAGAAGCATGGAAGTCCTCACTTTCAAAGCAGATATTGCAAAAAATATTGTTGGTCCCAAACCTACGCAAAAAATACGACTTTTTTCGTCTGGAAATGGTGAAAAAAATTAGCGATTTCTCAATTGTTAACGTGAGTGTTGAAAAATAGCATGTTTTTTCCACTAGCGAGGAAAACTTTTCCTCACTAGTGGAACAAAGTACGTGGAACAGTGGGAGAAACTAATGCTCTGTCATGAACATGTGATTGAATAGGCCGTCACGTGGCGCCATCTACAACTCAGACGGACGCCCTGCAGCAGTAAATGTATAACCCGCACTCGTCCTCGAGTTGCTATTTCGTACTGCGTCGTTCACCATCTTCACACAAAAAAAGTCGTCTTTTTCGCGTAGTGGTTGGACAAAATAACTTGCGTGGGACAGAGAAAAGTAGGTTTTCATAAATGAATTCGAAACATAGGGAAACGTATGGAAAGGAGAGGAGGCTTCTAAACTTGTTGGGAGAGGCAGGATGTTTAATTTGTGACGACAATACATAGGGGGATGAATAAGGAGAAATTATGCCAACTATTGTAGGGGACACCGTAATAGATTACATTCTGGCAGAAGAAATACAGTAGGAATCGTTGGATCGGGACGGACTGGGTCTCCACTTTCGATCAGGCAGGTCGCGGACCGAATCTTAGCTACATCTCCTGGAAGTGACGTATTTCAAAATGTACAAGGCCCTAATATTTGACCGGTCGTTACAGGTCGATGAATTTTCATACATACAGCAATGACTGGCTTCTCGTGGCGTCCGCTGCGCTCTTGCGCACGTGCGTCTACCTATTGCGGTCAGTGGAGAAGTTCACAAATGGAGACTAATTCCTTCTGAGACAAAATTAAGATGTGAAGACCCAAAGCGCTTTTAATGCAAGAAGGAAGAAATAAGGCCAAAAGAAATTTAAAAATGGCAGTTGGGGAAGATAAGTTAAATTCTCTGACGCTTCTAGAAAAACTCAAAGGAGTGATTGATAAGATGAGGGAGGACGTCTGACCAAAAGTCAACCCGACAACCCGCATTCAGCCCACCAACCCGCACTCAGGCCGACAACCCGCATTTATCCCGCCAACCCGAATTCACCCCGATAGCTCGCATTCAACCCGACAGCCCGCATTCAGCCCGCCAACCCGTTCAGTCAATCTTGTATTTAAGAAGGTTTTCAGCTTTTTGAGTTGACTGTGAATATATTGTGCGTTTGCGGCTCTTGCGGGTTGAATGCGGGCTGGCGGGCTGAATGCGGGTTGTCGGGTTGAATGCGGTTTGCCAAGTTGAATGCATGCTGGCGGACTCTCATCATTGGTCGGCTGTATTTATTGCTCGGCACGAGATAGAGAGTAATCAAAAATACAAATTAAGTGAAGAAAATGAGTGTTTAATTGCTGTGACTGCGGGACACTGCACAATGGGGCAAAAAAAAACGTCCGTGGGCAAATTGATTTTTAGAAGACAATTATTATCCGATTTTAACTGTTTTTTAAAATGAAAGCTAATAAAATTTCGCATCGAACTGTCATGGCCGATTTTTAAATTTTTGTTTATTTAATAACAAAAATGAAAATACCTAGAAAACTGAAAGCAACTATCCAAAAAAAATTTTCAATAACAATGCAAATGTTAAAAAGTTGATTGAATTTGTTATAAACAAATAAGTGAATGAAAATGGTTTCGTGGGGATTGTCGGCGATTCGACACTTGATTCGCAGTAAATTTAAACAATTTATGGACAAAAAGAGTTTTTTAGTTGAATTGATAAAAGTGAATAAATAATTTGTTATTTTAAAAGCAATTTTTGTAAACAAATATCCATATCAGGTATTTTTGATGAAATAAATAAAGTTTTTGTTTTGTGGAATCGATCATATATTACTTGAAAATAAAACCTAATTATCATATTTGGACACCAAATAAAAGTTAATAATTGTTCAAACTACCTCAATTAACAAATGCACTATTTGGCTATTTTTGGAGGCACAAAATTGATTTTTTTTATGCAATTAACTGTAAATAACTAACTTTTAAATTTTTAGGCACATTTCGATGACAGTAACCAATTTATTATCTTAAACAACAATTGTTTAAACAAATTTTTATCATTTTATGTATTTATGTATAAAACACCGCCTTTTTTCACGGAATTAAGAGCCAGTTATTCAGCAATGATTTTTTGCTATGAATCGTTAACATTTTATAATTGTTTGACCAAACTTAATTAAAAAATGCATTATTTGGCTATTTTTCAGCATTTATACTTTTTTTTGTACAATCAACTGTTAATAACACATTTTTTAAACTTTTTTTGATAGTTCGATAACGATTAACTGTTTTTATTTTTATTAACAATTTAATTAACGTAGTCATACACGGTATATAATATAAGATTTTTACAGGTATTTCACAGGTGGGAATATTATTATGAAATCAAACTAATTCTAAGAAAAACACTTTCTGTTTTACTGATATCTTCGAAACTGCATGTGATACACTTACATCCGAAAACAATAAATATCGGCACTAGAGGCACTAAAAATGTGTTATAATAGTTGATTAAACAAAAACAACACGTTTAAATGATGAAAAATAGCCAAATGATGCATTTGTTAATTAAGTTTGGTTAAACAATTATCAAATATTATCGATTCATAGCAAAAAATCATTGCTAAATAACTGGCTATTAATTCCGTGAAAAAACGGTGTTTTATTTATAAATACATAATATGATAAAAATTTATTTATGCAATTGTTGTTTACAATAATAAATTATTTACTGTCATCGAAATGTTCTTAAGAACTTAGAAGTTATTTATTTACAGTTAATTGCATCGAAGAAATTAAGTTTGTATCTCCAAAAATAGCCAAATAGTGCATTTGTTAATTAAGGTAGTTTAAACAATTATTAACTTTTATTTGGTGACCGAATATGATACGTAGGTTTTATTTTCAAGTAATATATGATCGATTCTATAGAAAAAACTTTATTTATTCCATCAAAAATACCTGATATGGATATTTGTTTAGAAAAATTGCTTTTAAAATGACAAATTATTTATTAACTTTCATTAATTCAACTAAAAAACTCTTTTTGACCATCAATTGTACAAATTTAGTGCGACTCAAGTGACGAATCGCCGCCAATCCCCACGAAACCATTTTCATTCACTTATTTGTTTATATCAAATTCAATAAATTTTTTAACATTTGCATTGCTATTGGACATCTTTTTTGGATAGTTGCTTTCAGTTTTCTAGGTATTTTTAATTGAATCAAAGCATTTTTTAAAAACCGGTATACTTCAAAAGTCAAATTAAAAAAAAATTTTTTTTATCAAATAAACAAAAATTGAAAAATCGGCCATGAGAGTTCGATGCGAAGTTTGATTAGCTTTCATACCAAAAAAAAGTTAAAATCGGATAATAATTGTCTTCTGAAAATCAATTTGTCCACGGACGTTTTTTTTGGCCCACTGTGCGCTGGCGAACTGCCCATTGTAAATTTGGGTGCAATGTATCTCTGTGCAGTGCGCTTTAATTATTGGTCTGCTTCAAATGATCCCCTTGTCCGGCCGGGGCTGAGAACTCCCGGCCAACACCAGGTCCGACTCGTAGAGCTCGCTGCAGGTCGGGCACGTCCGTTTCGTGTACCCTTCCGCACCGCATCCCTGGCAGTACAGGGCGTTCAAGACGAGCCTGGGGAAATCGCCCTGTTTGTGGCCAACCTCGTCGCACTTACAGCACTTCCAAATGATGGAGCTCCTGTAGAGGTTCTAACGCGGCGCGCCCGAACTTAACCTGTCAGCCCACTCGAGAAATCGCTGGTCCAGCTAGAAGGAACCAACCACGGCTGGAACCTCGAATCGAGTCGATTTTAGTGGCATGTCCGCTCGTAGAGGGCCACAGGGTCTGAGGCTCCTCGCTAGATTTCGTGGGTGGTTACGATAGGGGTTAACTCTGGCCACAGTGCCGCCGGATCCTTGTGCAGAGGTTGAGGCTCCTTCATTAGTCACAGCGGGTGGCTTCTTTCTCTATAACAACAAACGCAAATTCCCCTATGAAGGTTCGGTATGGAATCACTCTATCGCGACAAAAAGCTTCAGATTCCGCACATGCTCCTTTCCTACGAATTACCCATTTAGGTTCGTTAACGTATAGACGAGGGAAGATAGCCAACGCTTGATCTTGCACGGGCCCTCGAACTTCGGGAACAGTTTCCCCGCGACTTCGTCGAGCTTTTTCGACAATTTCCTATTCGGTCTGAGTACCAGGTCTAGACGTTTTACCCTTTCAACCCATTCCTTCGGTTGAGGCTCAGTGTGTTGGTGACCCCTTTCCAAGTCTTTGCGCATAGTCCTGTAGGGAAGGGTGTTTCACCCAATCCTTAGAAACGCTGAGGATGCTCCTAGAGTACCGTGTACTGCAGAGTTGTACGCGAATCGGAACTCTGGCAGGTGTACATCCCAGTCTTGGAGGTTGTCGTAAAAGAAGGATATGATCATCGTCTTTAGGACCCTATTCACTCTTTCCGTGGGATTTTCCTAAGCGTGGTAGACTGGCATGGTTTTGTGGATGAAACCGACATTCCGACACATTTGCTCTAAGGGCTTGTTCGTTATCTCGGTACCATTATCGGTATGGATCACTTCTAGCGCTCCCAACGGGACAGCACCAAGCCCACGAACGCGTTTCTTATAGTGGAGCCGTTTGCCATACGTATCAAAATGCACTTCATCCACTTTGTGAAAAGGGCTTGACAGACTAGGATGATTTTGTGACCCACCTTGCTTTTCCGGATGAGGTCCATTATATTCCCTACTACCACCGTCTAGGGCTGCTCCACGACTCCCGGGCCCATCATCCCGGCAGGACCAGCTTGTTTGACTTTACATTTTTGATATGGACTACAGGTATGCACAAAATGGACTAGCTCGTGAAACATCCCCGGCCAGCAGTAGCGTAGGGCTACCCTTTGAAAGGTCTTTTTATTGTCCAAGTTACCGGATTTGGGTTCTACAAGCGCCTCATGCAAGACCCTGAAACTTAGTTTCAACGGAAGAACAAGTTTCCACGCCTCTAGGTCCGTCCAGAGGCCGTCAGCCACCACAATCGGATTGTGACGATACGACATCCCATTTTATATTTTATAATCGCGGATGGTCTTCGGCCGGTTTTGGACTGCCTGCACGAGTTCCAAATACCAAGGGTCCTCTGTTTCACCCATACTCGACACCAGAGTCTCGTCCTCCTCAGTTAACCTGGACAAAGCATCAGAGACGTGGTGTAGAGCACCTTTTCAGTGTATGATATCGAAATAATGCCCTTGCAGTTCTCAGAACCTCAGGCTATTTAGCCACCAAAGACTGCTATGGTATGTGATAACTCTCAAATAGAATCCTTCCAGATACTCGAAAAATTTCAGGATTCCCCAAACCACGGCCAAACATTTGCTCTCCGTGACGGTGCAGTTTCGCTCAGAGGTTAAAAGACTCCTAATCGCAAACACGATGACCCTTGCATCATCATCTTGCATCTTAGTGAAAACCAGTCTAAGACCGGTGGTGCTAGCATCTGTTTGCAGGTTTAATGAGTTGTCGACTACGCTCTTAAAACTGGGGTACACAAGTATGGGTGCACCAGTCAGGGCTCTTTTCAAATTATCTACAGCCTTCTGTTCTTCCTCACCCCAGTGCCATTTGACGTTAGTTCGGAAGAGCTGTGTCAATGGTTCGGCAACTGTCGCGAATTGTGGTATAAATCGCGATATGATGAGGACATCCCCATGAACCCATGTAATTGCTTAACAGTTTTTGAGGCGGGGTAGGAAGTTATAGGTTCCACTTTGTCAGGATCAAACTTGAGAGCATCCTGATTGACGACAAATCCAATATATCTAACTTCTGAGCAACAAAACTCTATCTCCTCTGGATTTATCGTCAAGCCTGCTTCAGACACTTGATCAAAAACCTTTCCTAGCCATGAAAAATATTCGTCGATATTCTTGGCGACAACGATGATGTCGTCGAGGTTACTAAATACATAAGGTCTTATTTCTTATTTCCCTATCAATAAGCCGTCGGAAGGTTTCTGGAGCTCCTGTGCGCCTGTAATACATCCTTTTGAACTCGAACAACCCTCCTCCTGGCACGGAGAACACCGTATAGGGTTGACTGTCCTTCTCTAAAGGAATATGATTGAATGCGACGCTCAAGCCTAATTTCTATATATACTTTGCGGCCTTCAATTGTATCAATATATCGGCCGAATAGGGGAAAGGGTATGCATCTTTGTTGGAAATAGCGTTTAGTTTCCGAAAATCTAAACTTACTCAATATTTTCCCGCAGGTTTACGACCCATCACAATCGGTGCGAACCATTCACTATAGGATTCCGCCATGATGCCCTCAGCCAACAACCGATCCACCTCTTTGTACATTATTTCTTGTACCTTCGGGGATACTATGCGGCAAGTCTATTCAATAAGAGCATGGCCCTAACGGAAATTGTATTCGTGATGAGGTGGGTCGCGCCCAGTGGGCCCTGCGCTTTAGAAGGGAGTTTAATTCTCAAAAACTCTTTTAAAGCTTCCTCCTCGCCCTTCAGTACAGCGGCTAAGCCACTACTACATTCCTCTCCTACCAATCATTGTTTCAAGGGGTAATGCTTACCCTGAGAGTCTGGCATAAAAACCATCTGAGACCGTGAGAGGAATGCCATATTAAAGTTTATCTGGCCCTCTAGCCCTAACATCAGCCAGGTATCTAGGTTGTTAGCTACCCTGACATTACAAATCCGGGTGACCGAATCTATCGTTATCGGTAGATTGACTTTGCCGATAATAATATCAGTCACACGATTCGCTACTATCATACGCGATTTCCTAATACAGTCTAGTTGTCTATCGGACATCTTTGATGTTTCATCCCACGTCGACTTACGGATCAGAACGC
This sequence comes from Andricus curvator, assembly GCA_932195095.1. Classification (NCBI taxonomy): domain Eukaryota; kingdom Metazoa; phylum Arthropoda; class Insecta; order Hymenoptera; family Cynipidae; genus Andricus; species Andricus curvator. The sequence continues at coordinate 16,910 of CAKNYM010046113.1, forward strand.
GAGAAGAAACATTGTCGATTGACGTATCGAGTGGGACCGAGTCGATAGTTGTCATGACGTTGATCTTATTAGCAACGTCAATGGTCTTCACTCTGGTGATGAATCGTTTAATTAGGAGCATACGATATGGAATATGAAGTGATTATTTATTCCTGTCAAGCTGTTGCAGGAATCTTAATGTTTTTCTCTAAATGCCTAATTGAAAATGTGCCAGAATCTTTCACAGATTCCACAAAGGGGACATTACACACATCGATCAAGAGAAGAGGGAGGCTTGCAATTATTTCAAGTGATGGAGAGAAAGAAGGTCCTATGATTATAGCTATAGTTTTAGCAGGTATAAGAGTGAGACTACTTGTTAAGGCCCGCTGCACGCCATAAGATAGATCGTCCTCCTGTACCTTTTGAAGTAAACTTTCAACAGTGGCAGTAGGCCCGAAGAGGTAAAGCTTAAAATCGTCAGCATATTTATGGTAGTTGCAGTGTCAAGGTATGCTATCGAGATCAGACGTATAAATATCAAATAGAGTGGGTTCAAGAGTGGATTTCTGAGGGCCAACACTCTTAGCCTCCCTACAATAAGACCGCTCTCACCATTGCTAATTTGTATTCTTTCTGAACAATCACCAAGATAAGTTTCAAACCGTTTAACCACCATATTAGAGAGGTTAAGCTCTTTGAGCGTAGTCAATAGTAAATTACGGTTAACTTTATGTTAACCGTGAGTGTACTATGCCCGTTTCGGAAACCGGATTGCAATAAGTTTCAAGATTGTTTCAAGGTTGTCAGTTTCAAGGGGTACCGTAAGTTCCTGATAGAAAATGCGCTCGAAGGGTTTAGACAAGGCAAAAGGGATGGCAATGGGCGATGGGAGTCTTTAGAATAGGTGGGGTTAGATATTTCAGAAATATGGCAAATAATTAACTCTTTCCATTTGCAAGAAGAATAAAAATTTCTTTTTTTACGTCTGGGAAATTTTATAATTTAGAAATTTAGGATAGAACCTAATAAAAACGACATCTTCCAGACTAATAGTTAACATTTATTTACGAATCGATTACGTTTCAGAAACACAGCTGGTTTCCCTCATCAGATCTGGATAAAAAGCATATTAAAATTATAAAAACGAAGCAATATAATATAATGACCAAATGTATCAAAATATATAAGGAAAGAATACCTTAAAAATAGTTTAAAAAAATTCCGTGTCCTTTTCTTGATGTGTAAGTTCCATATCTCTTGGAAAAATATAAATTTTATAGATAGTGCTAGAAAACATACAATAAGGTTAGGGCCGAAATACGTGAATAAACAAAGTGCAAAACAGTAAATTTAATAAAAGAAGTAAGAAACTGATTTCATACCTGTAAAAAGATTTGTATTTTTTATTTTTTGTAATGAAGCTATTGTTTTTATTTTATGAAAAAAGATAATAAATGTTTTGTGAACACGTAACAGGTATGCCCCGTCTCCATCTTGGAAACTTTGTGAACGTACACATTAAGAATTACAATGCAACACATCGGAGAGCTCAAAACCAATGATCTCAATATCCCTTCTAGGCCAAATTTCACATAACATTAAAAGACTTTTAAATGAAACTGATAATATTAGAACTGTCTTTAGAGTAGATACTAAACTTGACAAATTTGTTAAATTAGGGAAAGAAAGACTTGCTACTTTGGACCATTGTAATTCTAAATGCAGAATTTCCTGTCGTTGTGGAAAAGCTTACATTGGCCAATCGAAACGTCCGCTACGAATCAGAATTAAAGAACATAAGAATAACATCAGATTAGATGAAAAATATCATAAAGCTATAAGTCAACACTTAACACAAGAACACCGAGGTGACTTTAATTTCATAAAATGGAATGAGGTGGAAAATATTTCATATTGAACCTAATGGATATAAACGCGCATTTTCCGAGATGGTTTTTAATAAAAAAGAAGGTGAAACTTGTATGAAATTAATTACAGATTTAGATTATTTTAGTACTTCATATAATATATACTTCATATAATATAACATTGTTGAATTTATAACTAAATAACAAATTCTCGAAATTCATCTCAAACATTAATATCACAAATTTGAATTGTAACTAACATATACATGAGGATAAAACCTGTCACAAAAATAGTACTATAGAATTTCTTACTGACATTGTCCCTTCTTACACCTACGTATCGCTCTCCGATGTGTTGCATTGTAATTCTTAATGTGTACGTTCACAAAGTTTCCAAGATGGAGACGGGGCATACCTGCTCCGTCTTCACAAAACATTTATTATCTTGTTTCATAAAATAAAAACAATAGTTTCATTACAAACAATAAAAAATACAAATCTTTTTACAGGTATGAAATCAGTTTCTTACTTCTTTTATTAAATTTACGGTTTTGCACTTCGTTTATTCACGTATTTCGACCCTAACCTTATTGTATGTTTTCCAGCACTATCTATAAAATTTATATTTTTCCAAGAGATATGGAACTTACACATCAAGAAAAGTACACGGAATTTTTTTAAACTGTTTTTTAAGGTATTCTTTCCTTATATATTTTGATACATTTGGTCACTATATTATATTGCTTCGTTTTTATAATTTTAATATGCTTTTTATACAGATCTGCTGAGGGAAACCAGCTGTGTTTCCGAAACGTAATCGATTCCTAAATAAATGTTAACTATTAGTCTGGAAGATGTCGCTTTTATTAGGTTCTATCCTAAATTTCTAAATTATAACTCTTTCCAGGTATAAGGCTATATTGCCAGCTGGAGAGATGCGTTATAGATGTGGAAGAGAATAGGGCTAATGGCTGGTAAAACAAGACGAATCATTTTACTTGGAATACCATGAGAACCTTAAGCATCGTATTTGAACTCGAAGAGTTTTTTAATCATTGTTCCATGCAACATGTCAGAAAAAAAAAGTTTGTATCATCAATAGTTGGTAAGAACTAACGTCGGAAAAGAAGCCGTTTTAAGAGAAGCCAAATGTCTTTATTTTCGTTCCTGTTTTTGATCAAATTGAAATTATATTGATTGTATAAATCCCTGATTTTGGTTTGTACCAATTTTCTCAATTTACGAAATGCAGCTTGAATGATAATATTTTCTGTTCTTTTGGCCAACCTACGTTTTTGTCTCTTCCTGGAAAATCTTTAATATAAGGAGTATCTAAGGCGTGTACTTGTTTTTAATTGCAGGGTATGGAGAGGCGTGAATTTATCAAAAGCTTAAGATAAAAATGTGGTTAGACAAATCACCTTTCCATTGATATCCTTTTAAGTGAGAATGATTTTCCTGTCATAGGTATAGAGAGAGGTGCTCAAGAAGTTCACTTTCATTCATATTTGACAGATTGCATATGGAAAGATGAGTTATACTAGAGGAGGGATTAAAGAAGAACTAGTATTGGATGGTGATAAGGCCATAGTTTGAGAGGAACGAAATTGAGTGTTGAGTGGAAGAGATATCACCTTGTCTAGATCGTCCAAAATGATGAAGTCAATTCATGTACTGGAGTGGTCAGTGTATTGGGAATATTATGGGGAACTATAGATAATCCGGCAGAGAACACTGCTGATTTTATATCGTGATATAAAATTTCTCGTAGCACTAAGATTTATGTTTAGGTCACCGTTAATTACAATGCTATTATACTTGGGAATAAGGTCAAAAATTGCAGTCTGAAGTTCCCTGCCGTCGGAGGCATTAGAAAACTTATAAGTCACACCCACCAACACACTATCCTGGGGCCACGATACTTTAACAGAAAGGTACTCTGCAGTAAGGTGATTGGCAACAGGACTCACTTCCACCTGTATATCCTATAAGCTGGCATGAATATAAACCCAGGCCCCACACCCCTCTTATCTGATATTTATGCTTACGAGAAAGTGTGTAATGGTCAATCAGTGCTACGAGGCTCGAGAGAATATTAGACGTAAGCCAGGTCTCTGACTCGGCTATGGTATGATAGAAACAGTACATCAAATGTTTAAAATCATTATAATGAGCAGGTAAAGACTGAAGCGTTAACGTGACAAATATTCAAGGTTTTTATTTTTAAAGTAACGCTACGCGCTCGGTTATTGTACATCCCCCACATTTTTGCATAAGACTTTTGAAATTAAAGGTCAAACCATCGACAACTTAAATTTAGTGATTGTGAATTCTCTTTCGTTAAAGCTCCGTCGGCTTCAACGAACACATTCTCATCACGTGTCTCGTGAGAAATAAGAGCTCAAAGTAAATTTTCAGATATAATTTCAAAACAATTTTGTTATTGAACATTTTATTGTACCTTGTGTCTTTTTTCAAAAAAAATTAATCGTTTTGTAATGTCATTTTCCACGATTAAAACAAAAACTGCGCGTCTTATCAAAAAATGATTACCAACAAATTTGTAGTTTTTTTTTGGGTAAACAACTTTTGTCTCTTAATTTTTTTCGTAGCTTGTGTCTTTTGCCTAAAAGTTTTTCATTTTTTATTTTTAACTTTGTTTCTTACGAACAAAACAAAAACTACGCCTCAAATCTGAAAGTGATTTGAAACCAATTTGTAGATTTTTCTCAATCAATCTTGTTTCGTATCTTGCATTGTTTGACCGCAAAATGGAATTTTTTGATTTTCCATTATTTTTTGTGCGATCAGAATTTGAATTTTTGATTTTTCAAGAAAATTCAAAAAGCTGTTATAATAATCTTGTAGGGTTTTCAAAAATCAACGTTCTTTTTGTCTTGACTTCTTTTTATATCGTGCGTTTTTGGCTTAACATGTTCATTTTCGTTAGTTCTTTTGGATTTTGAAAATGCCACAACTCTGATAATTGTTTGTTATTAAAAAAAGTCGTGAGGATAAATTGTTCAAATTTTCGAGTACTATGAATAGCCATACATAGAATTCTTAAATCTTGAAAAAAATGTTCACAAAATTTTTTTAAATGCTCTAACTTCTTGAATTTTTATCCAAAACTAGCTGGCTAACGAACTACAGGCAGACAGACAGACGGACAGATACCTTCATAAAGATCGTTTTTTCTGACTCAGGATGTCTCAAAACCTGGAGATTTTATGAAAACAGACTAAGTCCAATTTTACACAAAAACAAAACCTTCTCATTAAGATGAGCATGTCAAAAAAATTAATAATGTTTAAAAGAAAGTTTCGTAAATCCAGAGAGATGTGACTATTAAGATGGTATTATAATAAGTTAGGTATCCAAAATACACACAATAATCCTGGCATTAAAAATTTATTCTAAAAAAGACCAGAACCAAGATTTGAAGATACTAATTCAAATTTGAGATCAATTATGATATCCGAAAATACTTATTTGCAAGGTATAAATAAAATAAAAGTATTGAAGGTATATTTACAAAAAGGCATCAAGTAGCTAAGCAATTATATAACACAGGCCAGTGAGCACCCATTTCTTAGATATAATTGCTATTGGAATCTTTTTATATGTTGAAAGAGTTGAACACTAAAAGTCACATCTTCATTACGACAAAAAAATTTCCTTCTGCAGTTCAAAGGTGTTCAACTGTTTTTGTCTTCTTAAATTCAATGCAGAAGCGCATAAGCATATGAAAATGGGTCTTTTCTCATTCTCTGTCCAGCCGAGAATGGTTGTTGGGAACTCCCGTTCTTTATTCCACTGCTCGAATATCCTCCTCCAATATCCTTTACCAACTGTCTGTGTTGAACTTGGCGACGATGATAGGTGGAAGCAGCTGATTAAATGATGGCCTTCGCGAATCCGATGAACATTAAGAACTTCGTCTTGGGAAAATAGATCATTCGGTGACCTGGCAACCGATTCCAGGATCGTAGGAAGATCCTCACTTGGCTTGATTGGTAAACCGTGGATCTTAAGGGTCGTGCGGAACGCAGCATTCTCCTGAAATAGTTAAGGGCAGCTTCAAGTAAGGCGGCCTTCAATATAAATAAACATGCCTCCATCTTAATCTGTGCGACTTCATCAGAAATAGTGTTGATATTAGAAATAAACTCCTGCTGCTTAGTTTTGAATACCTTTGACAAGGTTTTTGTCATTAGTTCCTGTGCCTGCCGGCCGCTTCCTTCTGCGGGTTTAAGGCCGAACTCTGAATCGCCTCAGCGTATCCAGGCGAGAGATCCGCAGAAGTGACGGGGGCACGTGAAAGTCTTGGCAGTACAGAGTGGTTGATTTGATCCCAACAGGTAGGGTCGATATCTCCACTGGCATTTAGCAAGGAGCTTTGATCAGAACATGAATAGGTATTGCTAGCATTAGGTAATTTGCAGTTAACGCAGACAAAATCAATCAATCCCTTCCTTAGACCATTAAGTGGCCTTTTTGATAAACAGACATTGATGCAGGCTGAGTGCCTAAATGCAGCATACACTTTTTACAAGAAATAACGCCCAGTGTTCCTCTAGAGATTGAGTTATAGCATTCGACACAAGAACCTGTTTTTAGAGATGGCCAACTTGGAAATCCGACTCCCTTTTTCTTCAAACGAGATTTACAAATTCAAGAAATAAAAAACTCTCCGTAGATCTAAAATTCCTATCCCTCGGCCTAGTTAATGCAGTAGGGTTAATTGAACTGGAAGAGGATATGATTTTATACAAAAGTACGCAAGACGATAGAAAATACTTCACGGCTAAGATTGAATAGAACTGGGTTATTAAAAAAAAGCCAAACATGAGAAAATTGAAGGTCGGGCCAAAACCAGACGTAGGTTGTTTTAGACAGAACACAGGCTCAGCTCTTGGATTTAATAGTGAAAATATAGGTATCAGGCCCTCTTTCTTATTATCAACAGAGCGGCATACGCGCCGGGCCAATACAGTAAAGGTGGCCCATTCTTTAAGGAGTAACTTATTAGAAGAATCTGGTCCCTTTGTTGTCCATTGAGATAAAAAATTGTTTTTGAAAAGACTGGTAGATTTAGTGAAATTCTACATTTTTTTTTAAAAGTCAATTAGTAAACATTATATTAATTATTGATTACAATAGTTTCATACGGTAAGGAGTACGATAGACTTACTGTTCTCATCACGGAAAACAATGTGGAACAGCCCTTAGGGGTACCGCAACTGATGTGAGGTACTGGCCGTGCTCAAGCCCATGCTATTTATCAGATGTTGCACATTTGGTAGGATAAGTTCGAGAGAGATGGGCCACCGGAAGAGATGGACCACTCTTCCCCATTTTCATGCACTTCACACGATCGCGCCCGTTTTGGCAAACTTTTACAAGTCATTTAAAGACCTAGTCCTCCTACCTACTACTGATATTATTCCAATCTTTGTATTTGTCTCTTGTGTAAAATAGTTTTCTCGTTTAAATTAATTTATTTTCAAACATTGGAAAAAGAGCGAAAATAATTCACTTAAAACAACACAACACCATTTAAAAAATGATTCTTGTTGAGGTTCTCTTATTATTTGTTCATAACTAATAAGTCAAAGCAAAATTAAAGATTTCAGAAAAAAAAAAACATTTTTCTAGCATTACTCTAAGAGAAGATAGTTATAAACGATAATACATTGGTCACATAAGCATGTTTGTTAACTTACATTAATTATTACCTCACTAAGTGAAAATTGGACAAAAAGTAAAAAATTTCAGAAAAAAACGCAACTATCTAGCATCAATATAGAAGATATAAACAATAATAATTTGTTCAAACAATTATTTTTACCGAATTAAAATAAATATTAACTCACTCCAAGTAAAAAGTGGTCAAAAAGTTGAAAATTTTAGAAAAAATCGCAATTTTTAGCATTATTCAAAGAGAATATTATTAACAATAATGATAAATTTCTTAAACAATTATTCTTATTTACATTGATTAGGTATAACCTCGCTCTAATCTAAAATTGGACAAAAAGTGAAAATTGCTTGAAAAAACTGCGACTTTCTAATGTGGTCCATCTCTCCCTGAAAAATTTCAAACTCGACGAGTTTTTGAAAATTTTGTTTGACTGTTAAAAATAATATTGAAAATGAACAATCATCAAAAACTCTTAACAGTTCCTTGTTCTACAGCCTTTTAGCAATATTCTAGCGATTTTTACAGATTTCTTACATTGATTTGGTGAGTACCAGCAGCAATTTAGAAAAAGTGGTCCATCTCTCCCGAACTTACCCTATGTCAAAGACAGTATAATTGGTATTTATTTTGATTCGACCAGCACTAATCCTGGCTGTATCAATAGGATGTACACTCTATTAAAATAGATGCTAGAGAGCGAGCTACTCAGTTTTGCGTGCAAGCAACATGTCCTCGTATTATTTCCAGAGGCTTCATTTCTCATACTCTTGGGGCTTTCAAAGGATCCAAGACTGCCAATTTTTGCAAAACTTGATGATGTTTGGGGAGAAATCGATAAATGTAAGTAAATAATCACTTTTTGATTTTAAAATTGCTTTTCTCCTAGGGAATATGTGTAGCCTAACGACAGATTTCTCCATGGCAGTGGAGTATCGCACTACGTCGTCTGGTCGGAAGATGACGTAAATAAATTTTTTTGTTAATAACTGCGGGTAAATATCTTGTTTTCCTTATTAGCTGATTGCTTTAATTAGGTTCTTCTTAAATAAGGATGCTTTCTAACAATTTAATTAAGAGAAATTTTCTGTTACATTATTTTTAAAACCATTTTTCGCTAGGACTTCAAATTTCCACTGATGGCGCCAAGTGAGTTTTGAACCACCGGCCTAGTTGAAAATATATAAACAGAAATTGAACTAAGAATCCAGGAACTTAGCTCAGCCTTTTTGAAGAGTGGCGTAGATTCCTAAAAGCATTATAAAGCAAGCGAAAGAGATTCGGATCTGAGAGGTTTCGTAAAGGTACATAAAAATAATTATGACACAGAATTTAATACTTAGAAAAACAGATACACATTAAAAATACCGCCCGCCGAGCATTGAGAAAATCAAATGGAAATTTCCATCCTAGAACGTCGACGCGTCAAACATTTTTGTAGCGTCTGCTGACGCCATTACATAAGACAGATGTCTTGACTTCAATTCATTTAACCTCAAATAAAAACAGAACAAGCCGCTCGCCTGTTAAATTATCTGGTATCAGCTACGTCTAGAAACTCAGCAGAAATACAAAAAATTGTAAATAAAACTTCCAACTTTACACAATTTGACAACTCTGTGGTATCAGCAAATTCGCAAGCCACGCGCCTTGACTGACCTGCCTCATACGAGGGTTGACCGAAACAGACGCTACCCCTGACCTTCGCAGGTAATTTAGTTTCATCTTCTACGCTTATGCCCAACAGATGGTGGTGATGATGGTACTGCAAAAAATACAAGGCGCTAGAATGAAAATCCTCCCAGGGACAGAATCTGAAATCCGGGAATGTCATCCACATTCCACGCACGGTGAGCAACCCTCGGACGTGCCTGTATCTGTGCGACTTCAACCCGACTTGCTTTCTCGTAGTCCGTATAGCTGACCCTTGGAGGTGAATTTCTACCTAGTGTAATCCACTCCTACTTCCGTCTCTCTTCCGACTACAAAACTCGGTGAAAAAAAGGAAACCCCAAACAATTAACTTGAGTAACTCTTTCTCTTTATGATTTGCCCAAGCGAGAATTCAAGAATAAAATTAGTAAACCTACAACATGACCCTACATTCTCTAATAATAAACTAGCTCTTACTATTTCAAATGAAACAGCCTCGTGGTGATTATCGCCAGCTGCTCATGATCACGTTATTTTTACTCAGAGGAGTCATATCAAGTGCCAACGACAATGAAGTCTCATGCAGCTTTAAGAAGCTGAAAACCTGAGTGTTTTGCTGCTAACTAAAATTGAACTCAAAACTGAGTTCGGACCTTTTTAACCTAACGTTTTCATTTGCTCCCCAAGTAGTGGTTTGGATACATAGTCTTTGAAAGAAGATAAAGACTACCTCTGCGGTTTTAGATTGTCAAGCATTTCAAAGTTGTGAATAATTTCACTAAACATGGAGTAGCTCTAGTTACTAAGTTTATAAAAGGAATCCAAATAACTACTGACGAAGAACAGTGCTAAGCTCTGATCGTGCTCGCGGCCCGTAAAAAACCAGCTAAGAGGCTGTGCATGCTCGAACGCAAAAGCAAACGCGTAGATGCGTTGCAGTGTGCTAACATAAGATGAAGCTATGCTCGGTCTTATGTTAGCGCATGGAACGCATCTACGCGTTTGCTTTTGTGTACGAGCATGCACGAACCCTAAAGTAATTTTCTTGTAAAATTGGTTTTTAACAATTCTTTGTAAAATTCTCTGTTTTATAAAATTCTTCATAAAACCGAAAGTTGTCGCTGTACTGTGCGCCTTTTCAGAATGTATCGTAAGAGCAAGGGTCGTGACCTTCGTAGCCGAGCACGACCCCTGAATGTTATATGCTCGGATCAAGCTTGGGCTTCAAACTTATCCTTTTAGAAGTACAGTAAACTTTGTTTTATTCTACTGGCCTTGAAACGAACACGTTCGGTTATTCTAGGGCTGGAGGGGCCCCCACCTCTACCGCGAGTAGGCAGGTTCTTTTTATCAAGCGACTTTTATTGACCTTTTTAACCTAACGTTTTCATTTGCTCCCCAAGTAGTGGTTTGGATACATTGTCTTTGACAGAAGATAAAGACTACCTCTGCGGTTTTAGATTGTCAAGCATTTCAAAGTTGTGAATAATTTCACTAAACATGGACTAGCTCTAGTTACTAAGTTTATAAAAGGAATCAAAATAACTACTGACGAAGAACAGTGCTAAGCTCTGATCGTGCTCGCGGCCCGTAAAAAACCAGCTAAGAGGCTGTGCATGCTCGAACGCAAAAGCAAACGCGTAGATGCGTTGCAGTGTGCTAACATAAGATGAAGCTATGCTCGGTCTTATGTTAGCGCATGGAACGCATCTACGCGTTTGCTTTTGTGTATGAGCATGCACGAACCCTAAAGTAATTTTCTTGTAAAATTGGTTTTTAACAATTCTTTGTAAAATTCTCTGTTTTATAAAATTCTTCATAAAACCGAAAGTTGTCGTTGTACTGTGCGCCTTTTCAGCATGTATCGTAAGAGCAAGGGTCGTGACCTTCGTAGCCGAGCACGACCCCTGAATGTTATATGCTCGGATCAAGCTTGGGCTTCAAACTTATCCTTTTAGAAGTACAGTAAACTTTCTTTTATTCTACTGGCCTTGAAACGAACACGTTCGGTTATTCTAGGGCTGGAGGGGCCCCCACCTCTACCGCGAGTAGGCAGGTTCTTTTTATCAAGCGATTTTCATTGGCTGCCCGGCCTTGTATCGCTGCGCTTGCTCTGAACCACTTTTTCAAATGCGCATGTGCCGAAAACCGCGGTCGATTTGAAGTCAATAAATATGTACTATCAATAGTAATGCTTTTCGGTACATGCGCAGTTGAAAAAAAACGCGCCCCTGTTAGCGTTGACTTGATTTGCGCGTCATGTCAAACCTTTTATTCAAGTGATCTTAAGTGATTTTATTTGCTCAGTTTTTTATCCAGTGGTATTGGAGCTGAAAAAATTGAGAACGAGAAAAAAGGTAAGGTAAAATCTTCAATTAGAAATAAGAAAATACACACTTTGCAACATGAAAGTAACAGTATCGGAGGTTGTCTGCCAGTCTTATCACTAAATCGGTGGAATCGAAACGTAAACAGTCAGGGCCGTCTAAATCGTTTTAAGCAACAAAACAATTTTAAACAACAAAAAATTACTTTTCTACCATAAACGATGACTTTGTAAGAAAAGATTTTAAGTTTCAACAAAATAATAGAATTTTCAACCTTAAAAGTTGAATTCTCAATAAAAAAAAGTGTAATTGAAGGGTTGCTGTACAGAACTAGATAACCAACAAAATCGGAAGTTTTCAGGAGAGCGAAATAACATTCCGTAAAATCGAAATCATCGTTTGATGATAAAACAAAAGTTAACTCAGGAGCTGAAGTTTTTCTAACATGAGGCCAGAAAAGTATGATAAAATAGTATATTGCGTGACGAGGGTCGAAAGGCAACGATTTCACGAGCGCGAAGTTAGCTGCCCGAGCGAAGCGAGGGCTGATATTGCACGAGTGAAATCGTTGCCTCGGCTCGAGTCATGCATACAATTTTTCATCATATCGATAATCGAAAATTCGATTTGAGGTGCCTGTGGAGCGGGTCGACAATCGAATTTTCTTCCCTAGGGTTGAAAATTCGATTTTCTTTCCGCTCCACAAGCATCGAAAGTCGAATTTTCGATTGAGGTATGATGAAAAAATATTATCCAGTTCCGAAAAATAGCATTTGGAAGTTTACAATCTCATAGTGACAGGAACCTAAAATTAAAACAGGTTCGGTTGTGAATCACGATAAAAAGTGCAATTTTCAGTGAAAGCAAAAATTAAAAATTTGCTTCCAAGATATTGAGTTACGAGGTCAAAATTTCATGGGTTTTAAAATCTTCTTTGGACAGCGACTAAAAATCTATTTTTCAATTTAAAAAAATAATAAAAACTTGCTCCCGAAATATGGGGAAGCTGAATAAGAATAAAAAACTTTTCATCCAAAAAAATTATTCCGTTCCGGGAAAATGAAGATTTAGTGTGACAGTATCGCAGTGTAACAGAAGATTTTTCGTTGAAAGGTCCATAAAAAGAAGAAAGGTATGTTTCTTCATAAATAAACAATAATAATTTCGAAAAATATCGTTTCTGATCGCAAAGCAAAAAGGAAAGTAAAAAAAACCTTATAAAAGTGGCTTTAGGTTGAACTTTGATGCGTGCTTTGGTACTGAGGAAAGTGAAAAATAGTTATATTTGAGGGGATTTTATTTGAAAAAAGTATTTTATTATTTTTTCGTAATTGAGAACTTTTAGAAAGCAGTGTATACTCAGAAAAAGGTTTTTAAAAAGTCAAGAAGCTATGAAATAAAAAAATAAAAAAACAAGACAAACAGAATGGGTGACAAGTACAGAGTCAGTTATCTGGTTTCGAATTACCAATCTTTTTATTACTAGATATATTGAAAATGAACTTTTGAAAAAATCCTTTTAACCCAAAATGTATTTGATTTTTTAAGAATTTTTAGTGCAAAAAGCCCATTTTCGGAAATACTGTTAGATGTCTAGATCATTGATATTTCAACCTAAAAAGATGAAATTTCATTTAAAAAAATGAAATTTAAAACCAAAAAGACAAATTTTCAACAAATATTTTTGTTTCATGAAATAAAAAAAGTTCACCTACATTTGTTGAACCTTGAAGCCAACCGACGAATGTTCTGTACAAAAATTTAATCAATTAATTTATTTATTATTAATTTAATTAATTAGAAAAAAATTTAGTTTCAACAAAATAGTACAATTTTCAACCAAAGAGGTTAACCTTCAGAAATTTTTTTTTAAAACAAAGTAGTTCAAATTTAACCCACGCAGTTGAATTTTCAATTGAAAAAGAGCAGTTTTCAACAAAATAGTTAAACTCTTAACCAAAGAGATGAATTTTTAACAGAACAGTTGAATATTCAACCAAGAAGAATGCTTTTTTAACAAAATTGTTTAACTTCCAATCAAACAGTTGCATTTTTATCCAAGAAAGATGAAATTTCGACTAAAATAGATGAATTTTATAATTAGAAATACAAAGTATCAAAAAAATAGTTGAATTGTCATCCAAAAAAAAAAAAATGTAGTTGATTTTGCAACACAAAGATGAATTTTTCTCAACAGTTAAATTTTCTACGAAATAGTTGAATTTTCAACAAAAAATTTGATCTTTCGATCCAAAAGGATGACTTTTAAATAAAATTGTTGAGTTTTCAACCAAACAGTTGCATTTTTATTCAAGAAAGATGAAATTTCTACTAAAATAGATGAATACACTAATACCTACTTCTCTTTCAATAACCAATTCTACGAACAAACCTCAGGAGCAGCAATGGGATCTCCAATCTCACCTGTAATAGCCAACATCTTTATGGAAAATCTAGAAACTAAAATCTTTAACAAATCCAAGCTTAAACCGGAATTTTGATGCCGTTACGTTGACGACACTTTTGTCATATGGAGACATGGACTAGATGAACTGCACAAGTTCTTCAATTTCATCAATAAAGTACACCCTAATGTCAAGTTCACCATGGAAATTGAACAAAACGGAAAAATACCTTTCTTGGACGTACTAGTTCACAAAAGATCTGATAACATATTAGGACATGAAGTTTACAGAAAACCCACCCATACAAACAGATACCTACATGCCTCCTCCCACCACCACCCATCTCAAAAGCAATCGGTCATAAACTCCCTTGTATACAGAGCTATCTCCATAACAGATAAAGATAACTTACAAAAGGAACTACAAAATGTTGAACAAATGCTAATACAAAACGATTACACAAACAAACAAATTAATAAAGCAATAAGAAAATACACTCAAAAAAACAAGTCAACACAACCTACTAAAGAAAGAGAGAGAAAAACGACCACCATCCTACCCTACATTCAAGGTATCACAGAACAAATAGGAAGAATTCTCAACAAACACAACATCCAAACTATATTTAAGCCACCTGCGAAAATAGGACAACTTCTAAACAACCCTAATGATAAAAAAGAACCTTTCAGTGATCCCGGAGTATATAAAATCACTTGTTCTTGTGGCAAAGTCTATATTGGAGAAACCGGGAGGGCGTTAAGTCAACGTGTAAAGGAACATGAGAGTAGAGTCAGGCTAAAACATTTCACGCAATCAGCAGTAGCTGAGCATCATATCGAAACAGGACATAGCATTTTATTTGACAAAACAACCGTCATCGCAAAAACGTGCAATAAATTTCCAAGAAAACATAGAGAAGCAATCGAAATCTTAAGACACCCTAACAACATCAATAGGTACAATGGATATAATACTAATCCGATTTGGCTTTCCGTCCTCCCGGGTTTTTAAAAAAAGACTTGATTGGCCAATCAAGTGCGACCAGTCCCCACCATGGGGCGCTCTGGTCAATCACAATCATTGTAGAGTATACATATGCATATGAGAATAACATAACTTGAAACTTCAGTTTCAGGTCAGCCCTGAAGAAGTGAACTGCAATGTTCACGAAACGTCGGCAACATTCATAGTTTTGAACACGATTGAAACCCGAAAAAGCTTTAATTAAAAAAAATCTTAAACTTTAAATCTTAAATTTATCATAATGAATCATCGTGAAAGCATTAAATCTATCAATAATTTAATTACTTTAATTAATTTATTATTAATCAAATTTTGTATAGTAATTCGCGAGAACTATTTTTTGTAAATTTATTTAAGAAAAGCCAATTATTTAATGAGAAATATCTTATTCATTTGCATTTTTCAAAACATTCAATCTTCCGACAGGTTTCGGTTTCTCTATTTCTCATTCTAATTTGAAAAATTTGATGCAAGGTGCATTATTTACAACTCTAATGTATAACATAATGAAGACTTGTACTTTTTGAAAACGTTCACGTATTTTACTGTTGTTTTTTCAGACATTTATAAAAAGTAAATTGTTTTTTGTCTCGAGGACAACTTTTTGTCGAATGGTACAAAACCGTTTTCATAAAGGCTGTGAAACCAAGAAAACCGGATCAAGACGAGAAGTTTTTGTTAATATTAGACAACGCGCCCTGCCATTCATCGGAAGAAGAGTTAAACCAAATTGATCCTCAATTTAGGGTATTATATCTTCCCCCAAACGTGACCTCTTTGATTTAGCCGATGGATCAGGGCATTATTGAAAGTATGAAGAGAAATTATAAAAAAATCTTTTTGCGACGAATGCTATTTGACGACCAATTTGGAAATATTGTCAACTTCGTGAAAAGTTGGACACTGCTTGACACGACTTTGGCCGTAACAAGCGCTTGGAACATTGTTCCGGAGATAACAATTTCCAAATGTTGGGAAAAATTGCTAGGGAACCAGACTCCAGTTGTGAAAGTGTACAATCCCATCGTAACTGATGTCACAGGCTTGTTGAATTCGGTAACTTCCTCTGAAATTCATTCGAATAACGATGTTGAGGCATGGTTTCACGAAGAGGAAACCCTGGAGGCCTGCAGAAATCGCATGGACGAGGAAATTGTGGAGAACGCGTTTAACGCTCGAAATGAGGTATCATTACGGTATATTACTTGAAAAAATAGTTGTTCAAATAAACAATTTGTTCATAAATATGATTTTGCTTCCAGAAAGCCGAGTTTGATGACCATCAATCCATAATAGGAGATGTAGAAAGCAGAGCCACAGTTCAGCTCAGCGCAAAAAACAAGAGCAACCCGCATGAAGTCTACGAACATTTTTTGAATGTTCGCGAGTGGTGCGAGGAAAATGGTCAATGTACAAGCGATGACATTGAGAAGCTAAATCAAATGCAAGACTTTTTCGAACGAAAATTGTTTCATTTCCTGACTACCGTTTCCGAATTATAATTTCCAGTACTTTTTATTATTCAGTGATGTATTTTGAAAATGTTACTTCAATAAATCTAAAAAAAATCACGTTTCGACAGAAAATAAATGTTACTTTTTATGTAATCTTCCCATCATATATACCTATTAGGGTAGTTCATAAAAAACTTGTTTTTATATTTCGGCGGGCGTATCGCGACAGTTTGTTTCTCTGGGTGAGAAAATACTCTCCTAATATTTTAATATTTTTGAAAAATTATTTAGGGATTCCGAGCATCCAATTTACTTAAAAATTAAGATTTTGGTATAGTTTTTGATTTTTTTTAAATACACACATTCGTTGTAGATAAATATCTTATGAATGAAAATTGTAGATATTATAAAGAAAAATACTCTTATTCAGTGTCCGATTGGAAAAAAATGATTTAGCGTCGGTAAAAGTCATAAAAAGTACAAATTCTCAGGTACAGAGATATATAAGAGCATAATTGTGTCCCTGAACATTTTTTTAAGGATTGCCAAAATTTTGGAACATTCCGCATTAAATAGGAAAAAATAAATAATGGATATTTGATAAAAAATTTAAAACCTTGGCACCAGAAAAAAATAAAAGAATAAGAAAAATTTCTTGATAAGGCTTTTCATGGCTTCACCATGAATAACATTTGACAATATATCAATGCGTATGTGATAGAAAGTTTTATAGATCGAAATTGTTCCCCTGATTACAAATATTTTGGTTCTTTTTTTATCAAAATCCTGGTCAGTTTTTGTCTCTACAATTTTTTTGACAATTTGATTATATATTAACAAAAAAAACAACCTTTTTTCAGCATCTCTCAGCAAAAATAAAACTTTTTCTTTCTCGAACTTTTTTTGTAGGATAAACTATTTGCTCATAAAAAGATTTAAAACTTGTAAAATGTACATTGCCTGTATAGCGCTTAAATCTGTTGAAAGAAAAACGAAATCTTCCATTTGAATGAAAACTTCTCTCCTCAAATTGTTGTTAAGAATTGCTATTTGTGAGCGAAAATCATCTAGACTTTTAATTTGTTAATAAAAAATCATCCAGGCCAACCTTTGTAAAAATTTTCCCTAAAACTGTTACAAAACTTATACGTAGCTAAAATAACATTCTTTCTGCTCTATAAACTCTCTTTCTTCATTGTTTATAACAATTGTGATAAATAAAAACCGTCAATGACCAGAATTGTTCTTTTATTGATGTATTAATTTCTAACACAGCTTTTGAATTAGGAAATATCTCGAATAATCGAATAAGTAATTTTCTAATCATTTTTGATGGCTCACTTTTCGCTAATAGGATCTGTCAAATTTCATCAGTAGTTAATTTTATCAATTTTGACTTGAGGAGAAAAAAAGCATAAAAACTCTCTCAAGTTGATACTCATTCCCACATTCCAACATTTTTCCTAATAAGAAAAGTGTAAATTGTTCAAATGTATGCTTGTTCTGATTATAAGAAAATATAAAAAATGCTTTTATATAAAATACGTTATTCTTTCTGCCTCGTGTTTACTTATATTCCTATTTCATCAAATTTTTGTGATGCAGAAACTATTTAAAGTCTTCTTACGGAAAAATTTGGTTTAAAATATCCGTTCTGGTGCCCAGGTTCTTGAAGTTTTATTTTAAATTGAAACTAGCAATTGAGGGTAAAATGTTAAAACCTGAAGACTTTTTTCATACTACAAATAACATAACACCAAACACGAAAGTATAAACAAGAATAAAATATTATTTCCATGTATGTCACATTTTTGCATAAAGTAATATAAAATCTTCGAATATTGTAAAAAATATAACATTTCCTGGAAATAGTACAATGTGCCAACTAAAAATCAATATAATAGAATCAACAAGGGACTCAAATATTTCGCGGCAATGCTAGGCTAGGTGGAAACGGCAGCCGTCAGGAAGGTTAGCATATATGGGAATGCAACTGCACACGCGTTTTTTGAGAAAATGTGTATTCTAAACGTAATAGTAAGTTATAAAGGTGTGAATATTAATATTTTTCAAGTGTAGAATGCTAGGATAGGTGAAAATGTCAGCCGTCAGGAAGGTTCGGACATGGGACTGCAACTGCATACGACTTTTTGGACAAAATATTCTAAAAGTAAAGGTAAGTGATAACGGTCTGACTATTACTATTTCTCAAGTGTGAAATCTATTTTCTCAGTCATTTCCCATTCTTTCGTCGATTGACGCCCTTTTAGTGTCACGAAAAACAATCAACAGTGCGAAATTTGTGGTTAGTGGCACTCTAACCTCAAATTTCGGAAAGTTACTTGTATTTCGTGACGCTGAAAGTTCGTGAATCGACAAAAGAATAGAATATGGCTGAGAAAATCCATTCTACACTTGAGAAATATTACTATGTGTACATTTATGACTTTTCCGTTTAGAATATTTTCTCGAAAAAGTTGTCTGTATTCACACGACGGCATGTCAAAATGCTCAATTCAAGGCTTCCCACTCTTCGGGCCACTTTTTTTTACTTTGTCACCCACTGATGCGGGCATGGCCGTACAGCCCGTACAGGGACCGTGGTGGGAGATGACGAAACTGCGCAAATTAGAATAAGCGTGTATAGGGGATGTAGAATATGTGAACTGTAGAATGAGCGAACTATAGAATAAAAGATAGTTTACTGTAGATTTGAATTCTAAGACCGCCACGCAACTTTCCGAAAATATTTACAAAATGAACCTCTCTACTATACGCGTGCTGTAGATACGCATCGCCGTCGATAACCTGCCTTCTCCCTGTGCCGCTTTTTGCTTGTTTCTCAGCCGTCGAGTGTCACTCCTGTAATTTAATTCTGAATTCTTCCTCTTGTCGACAATAGTTATGTAAAAATCGATTAAGAGACATATGTGACAAAGAGCTCAACGCAAGCGAACCGGTGTTTCAGAAACGCATTCCCAACCCCTGCCGTCACTGTTGGCATCTTACCCTGCATTTAAGTATAATGGACAAGAAGCGACATAACTCAGAGAACAGTAGAAGTGATGCTAGTCCCCCCCTCCAGTGCTTCCACCTTACCTGTGAGTACCGTGAAAAACCATCAGGATGATTATACCTCTCTATGTGAGTCTAAAAAATCCCTTTTGAGCTCTAACAGTGATTTCGAGGACGAGAAACTGAATTTAGACGCTTTTGACAACCTCGTGACTTACCTTTTAAGTGTAGACACGCAACAAAACCACCTAGAAGCCAGAAACTCGGTTTACCTGGACAGCTCGCTCATTTAGATACTCTCTTAGCCCCCCCCCCCCCTTCTTTAGGAAGCAGAGCATTATGACCCGGAATATCTCGGATACAATATCGTCCCTTTGATATGCCGGTATTCGGTTAAAACGTCGGACGTTTCGGGATTTGGTGATAGACTCGGCCTCAGCCCCCCCCCTGATAATCAGCTCAGTGAAAAGCGCTATACGCATTATCTCAATCATCAAGAATATGCAACGACTGAAAATGGTATATGTCAACGGGACTAACCCGCGACATAAGATACCTAGATGAATAGAGATAATGGGGCAGAAATTTTAATAGTGGTGCCTTTCAGATGTGATGCACGTCTCGCACCCTCTTCTGCGAAAAACGTCATTTGCAACTTCAGGAGGCCCATCCTCGTCATCAATCCGACCGGAGTTTTTCCAGCCCTTCACGCCCAGATGCTGTCACTTTGTCTGTGATCGTGCGGACCGAACGTGAGGACGTCGCCAGAGATCAACAGCCATCCAAAAAGAAGAGAAAAAAAGACAAAAGCGACCCCGAACTTATAACAATCGGCCCTTGTCATGGCCTGCAAATATTTTTTATGTGAAAGTTGATTCTGTGTTTAGCGAACTCTCTCCTGAACCAATCCTGCATATGCCTATCTTCTCTTTAAAAAATTACAGAAACTAAATAAAATTGAACGTCGTATCTCAAAATTCGTGAACGAATTCTCGATTCCGGCCGACTACAACATCACAGCCGAGTAGAGGGAAAAGGAGGAGAGGTATCGAGAACTTTTAAGGGAGCTGCAGGGACTATGCAGCAGTTGTTGCGAAAAGTGCGAGGGCTATGGGTGTTTCTGGCACAACTGAGCATCAGGGGCCGTACTGGTATCGCGGGTTTCTGGCGGGTCATCACTCAGTCGATCCATCCACTTAAAACTAGTATAATGTTGCCGGTCCATCGTATTGACTCCATTTCGATTGTCTCCCCCAAATCTAGGGTAGTCGGCTTTGTTGTCCGACCCATTTTCAGCACCCCTCTCATGAGCAGCTAGGGAAAAGTGTCGTCTGCTCTCGGAGAGCCCCGCAGCCCCAGTACCATGCAGTCATCGGCATGGTTGTTACGCCTTGGCATGAGGGTTTTTTCTTCGGGACCATAACTGGGCCATTTTCCGCAAACGTTCATTTAGTTTGTAGCCATATTCAGCAGCAACCCTCTGTACAGTCACCATATATCCACAATCCGAGGACGCGTCCCGTAGCCTGGTCAGAAGCTTTCCGTCTCCGCTTTCAAAGAAAGCGGTCGAAACCGGATATATATATATATATATATGTGACACGCTCGAAGAAATGGGACCTCACTTTGAAGAGCCAATTTTTACAGGAGCAACTGCCATCCATGAAAATGACACTAACTTCTAGTAGAACCGCGGTGAACCGCACCTATGGCCACGCTTTTCAATACTGTCGAAACCCTCTTGTGTCTCGATGATAGGGAGCGAAACAAAGATAACAGCCAGATACATCATTCTCGCTAGTTCTTCGACATGTCGGTATCTACAAGAATATGGCGCAGAGGTTACGAACCAGCGATAGCTTTGCACCTCTGAGAGCACCGATTACGAGGAATATAATTTTAACCAAATATTTTAATTACCGCCGCAGCAGCTCCCTTCTAAGGTAGCCGAGAATTCGATCACGAATATAGTTCGTTTCTCAAAGTCCTGGAGAAGGATGTCAGGTATACTAAGGTGGAAATGACACTGTCCTGGTACGCGAAAATGAAACCAGCTCTGCTTGAATGAAGTCCGGATGACTTGCGGAAAGTGAAGGTTAGGTTCTACGACAAGGACTGATCTTCTACATTTCTGTAATCGTTTCCGTGCGTTTTATTGTCGAGAAGCTATTTGCGGCAGTTTTTGACCCATGCTTTCTTTACTTTGGCTATTAAAGCTGAGGTATCTGAATAGAGTAATGCACTTACTTCACTTTTGATGCAAAGAGAGAGATATACAATCGCGAAACGGACGACATGATATGCAAGCTCTTCTGCATATGCATGATATTCCGCGTGGAATTGCCTAAGGTCGTGAGCTTTCAGGCACGCCTAGGTGTGGATTCGTCTGTCCAACGTCAAAGTGTCTAATAGCACTCATATCCACGAGATTGGGGTCGTTGTAATGTAGTCAATCACTCATTAAACACGGGACACATTCGGTCTCGCCTGGCCAATGTTCGTGTTCAGTTAATGCAAACGCCTTTTGGTCTTTTGATCCGTCGTCAGTTTTAGCTTTCGGTTTGAATGAACCAAAGTTTGGTTTCGCGCAGACTGTTGCGAAACGTGCTGAAGCTCTGGGTATTTCTGGTATCACAGAGTGTGCATACGTGCTATGAAGCTTCCGCGAACAGGGCATTGTAGCAGTTCAGCAAGTCATCCTTGGGTCGATTCGTCCACTCAGTGTGAGCGCTCCGCCGGTTCGTCGTCATCTTTCCGTCCAAATTATTTTCAGCACCCAAGGATGCATGCGGTTGCTAGGCTCAGTTTGGGTTTTCTTTCCAACCATCCCTGGACAATTGTCTGTGACGGCTTATTGATTGTTGTAACCATATTCAGCAAAAACCCTCGGTACGAGAATCCTCTGTCCGCAACCTGACGACACGCCAGGTGTCTTTGTCATAGGCCCTACGGTTCGATTCCAAAGGAGAGTTTTTTCTGAAAAAGGATTTTTTTTTCATGGTTAGGCTGAAATTCAATTCATGACGAAGTATATAATAATTAATTAATAGTAATCAACAACTGGATTTTTGAATGAAGGTTCACGTAACTCAAATGTGGCAGGTAAGTAAAATTCTACTTTCTAAGTAAGTCTGTATTAATGAAAAATGACTAATTGAAAAGCGGAAAGATAGTTACTGGTTCAATTAGTTATTATTATTTAAGTAATCTCAAGTCAAATTTCGCTAATGGATTTATTTTTTTTTTTAAATTATGTTTTTCATTTTGACTATAAAATTAGTTACATTATTTTCAATAATGTTTTCCTACATTTTTCTACTGAAAATTAGTTAGATTTGACTAACAATTAGTTCATTGCGATATGATGGATGCAGAAAGCTGTTGTCCTTGGGTCGCATCGTGTCCTCAAGAAACACGAGAGTTTCGACCACCCATCTCACGTTTGTGAGACGTGGCCATAAGTGTGATTTACCGTGGTTCTGCTGGGAGCCGGTGACATTTTTGATGGCAGTTGCTCTCAGTAGCCACCGAACGCGTCCTCGGTTTGCGGATAGAGGGTCCCTGTACCAAGGGTTTCAATTGTCCAGGAGTAGTCCCAAAGGAATAACCCCTAAGCGAAGGCCTAACAACCATGCCAAAAGCTGAATGGCACCTGCGTGAGGTGTCTCAAACGTTGACTCTGGGATACCGGGCGTCCTCTCACAGTATACAGCCTTATCCTTGCATGCGGCGCTCTACAAGGATGGACGAAGCCTTCCCCTAGCTGCTCGTGGGAACAAGAGTGACACCACCAAACCACTAAAAAGTTGTAGATGCGGTTCAAGACGATCGAACGCGCAGAGCAACCGACAATGGGTCGGCAAGCAGTGCCCATCACCCTAGAGTTCGGAGTGCTGAAAATAATTTTATGCAAAACCGGACAGTTTTCGTATCTTTCGCTGCGTGTTTGTGGGACAAGAATTTCTCGTTTGTCGGAGAGGATATTTTTCCGGCCACGGCCGTAAAAGTATACTTTTGAAAGCATGCACTTAAAAAGGCTCAAAGAACATAAATAGCTTCAAGGAGCTGTGCAATGCCCTTATAACACCTGAGGAGGAATGCCCACCTATCACTACCGAGGAGGTAAAAAACGTATTAAGAGGCATGAAGAAGTATTCCGCTCCGGGACCAGATGGTATCAAGACCTTCTGGTAGAAGAAGTTTCCTTCAATCCACCAGCATCTGACCCGAATTTTCACCTCATATCTAAACTCGGAAAAGCCTATTCCGGAGTGGTTGGTGGAAGGGCGCACAGTGATCCTGCCGAAGACGGGCAACTTAAGCTGACCCTAAGGATTTCAGGCCAATGACTTGTCTGAACACACTGTATAAGATCTTCACAGCTATCCTAAATGATAGGATTGTTCGGACAATTGGACCTGTGTGGCGAGAGATGTATGAACAACGCGGCTCAAAGAAAGGCGTAGCAGGATGTCGGGCGAACATGCTCATCGATTGATGTGTTTTGTAGAGACGCAGCATCCAATCAGCGATTCCTATCGATGGCCTGGATTGATTACCGGAAAGCTTTCGATTCAACCTCCCATAGACTTATCATCTGTCTGTTGGAAAGCATAAAGGTTCATCCATACATCGTGAGGTGCATAGAGAGATTAATGCCGCTTTGGAAAACCAGATTTACTATCTCATCTGGCCGGCGAAACCCTCGTGTGTTTTGAAAACACGAATCTAGTCAAGGATGACAGCTTGCTACATCCATCTCGGAAGTGCCTTGGCATATTTTTGGCACGCGGGTATGGCTATAAGGTAACGTATCAGTGATAATTTCGCACCTCAAAGAGCACCGATCACAAAGACAATTACTTTACCCGAATATTTTGGGTAGAGTCGTTGCAGCTCCCTTTTAAGGTCTTGATCACTTTTTTCCTTTTCCTTCTCCTTGGCAGTGATGTTGTAGTCAGCTGGAGCCGAGAATTCAATCACAAATATAGCTCGTTTTTTGAAGTCTTGGAGAACAATTTCAGGCCCCGAGTGCGCAACGGAGACTGCTGCCCGAAAATCGCAGTTCCAGGAAATTTTGCACTCTGGTTTTGGACAACTCACTCTATCTCCCTGGGAGCTTTCGGTAGGGCAAGGTCGCGGCCAAAATGGCAAGAGCGACAAAGATGGTAATTAAGCACTCTTAGGGCCGCATTTTTTCTGTAGAAATACGGCATTTCCGCGTGATTAGGACAGCCGGATATTATGTGTTTTAGGTACTCAGCGTGTGCATTACATGCTCTGCACCTATCGCTGGGAACTTCTTGACAGAAAATGCGGTCACGGTATACTAAGGTGGAAATGACACCGTCCTGGCATGCATAAAAAATTCATCTATTTTGCGTGACATCCGTCATTTTTTTTGTTAAGAATTAGATTTTTAACAGACAATTTAACTATTCTATTTTTGGTTGAAAATTTATCTTTCAGAGATGAAAATTCAACTATTTGTTTGAAAATTGATATATATTATTTAAAAATGAAACTATTTGTTTGAAGATTTATATACCTTGTGAAAATTCGTCTTTTTTTGTAGAAAATTAATCTTGATGGTTAAAAATTAATCCTTTTGATATAAAATTCAATTTAATGGATGACTCTTGATATGCTCCTTACTTTTGGGTGGGATTCGTTGGAAGCAGTAAGAGGGATATTCGTCAGGGATAATAGATTTTCATCAATGGAGAGAAGGTGAGATCTCATGAGATAAGAAGAGACAGGAGAGGTAGGGGACCCATACGAGGGAGTGAGAGGAAATGTTTCCATTGTTTTTTTGTAGAGAAGGGATGTATGGTAGATAGATTTAGGGGAGGTGAAAGGAGGGTGTGATGTGTCTATCTCATAGGATAGGAAGAGGTAGCGGATTGAAGAGTGATCTGGAGAGTACAAGAGGAGGAAGTGAGAAGATAAATGTCGAGGGAGGTGGAAAGGGGGAGTGATGTATCTATCTCTTAAGATAGAAAGAGATAGCGAGTTAAAAGGGGAATTTTTTTTCTTTCGATTTTCTCATGAAAAGAATTTGATTGGCAGAGATTCAGTTTGTTAGTGGGTGGGAGAGGGATGAAGTTAGTCAGTGGGTCGGCTGAAATGGCTGGTATGCCAGCTGTCTCAGCGGAAACGGGCAGGCTGGTATGCCAGCTAACCCGTTAGCGGAGGAAAGAGGGGGGAGAAGTTAAATAATAAGAGAAAGAATTGTATTTCGGTTAAGTTTTTATTTGTGTTGCTTATATTACCATGATTGTACATATAGTTGGAGTTCTTTATTGTAAAGTAGTAGGTTCGTCCTCACATGAGGGTGATCGCGATGCGTCGTCCATTTGCCTGTGGCTGGCTTCCAGCTGGAGGATTTTTGGGCGGTCGAGAGAGAGAGTTCTGTATGATTGGTTGGTCACGGCAATGGCTTACTCGTGTAGACCTATGGCTGGCTACCAGCTGTAGGTACCTAGGGCTGGCTTCCAGCTGTAGGGTTTAAGTGAGAGGGCTCTGGCTACCAGCTCCCAAAAACTTCTGACGTTCTGGGCTCGTGCGCGCCCTTTTAACGGGGAGGCTGTGTGGGCGTTGCGTGGGAGTCGAGCGGAGAGGGTAGAAAATCGATGGTTGGAGATGCGCGCGTCGAGCTACGCGCACGCTGTTCTCGCAACTCTCGCCTGTACTCGCCCTGCCGCCTTGCTGACGTCACAGCTGACGTCACTTCACACAGTATCTCCTTCTCTATCTCTCACTCGCAGGTCTAATTGCTAGTTATTATAATTCTAAGATGGTTGCCTACTAAATGAATAAACG
The DNA here is from genome assembly GCA_932195095.1 of Andricus curvator. NCBI lineage: Eukaryota > Metazoa > Arthropoda > Insecta > Hymenoptera > Cynipidae > Andricus > Andricus curvator. Next base: position 43,160 of record CAKNYM010046113.1, read on the forward strand.
TCGTCTGCGAGAGTGTTTTGAATCTACCAATAAAAGAGTCTCGCTCTATGCGAGCCGCGTATAACACTTTGGTTGAAAATGTAACTACTTTGTTGAAAATCAATTTTTTTAACTAAAAATTTAACTATTCGAGTAGAAAATTCAACTATTTTGCTTGAAATCCGTTATTTTTTTGGTTAAGAATTAGATTTTTAACAGACAATTTAACAATCCTATTTTTGGTTGAAAATTTATCGTTTTTGGATGAAAATTCAACTATTTGGTTGAAAATTGATATATCTTATTTAAAAATGAAACTATTTTTTTGAAAATTTATATACCTTGTGGAAAGTTCGTCTTTTTTTTTTTGTAGAAAATTAATCTTGATGGTTAAAAATTAATCCTATTGGTATAAAATTCAACTGTTCCAGTTGAAGATTCATCATTTTTGTTGAAAATTCATCAGTTTGGTTGAATAGTATATTGTGTTACGACTCAGCAAACCACGGCTTTGCCGTACGGGGTCGATGTTTTAATTTTTAAATAGAAAATATCACTTTTCAACCAAATAGTGGAATTTTCATCCAACAAAGATAAATTTTCAACCTAAAATAGTATTTAAATTTTCTATTAAATCATTTTCAGCTTCTTCTTGCAAGTGAGGTAGAGTGCACTGCATAAACTCTCCATCTTCATTATCACTTGCCATCGCGACACGTATAGTCATTGTTATCGGTTGAAGAAACACTCGCGGACTTTCGTGAAATCTGACTCACGTGTTGCTGTGTGTTGCCGGCCGGCATGCTCTATACAACTGTATTGTACAGTCTACAAATAACAGTCATATGTAACGCGCATGCGTCAGAAGAGAGAGACAGGAGAGTGTCGCCGCTTGTACCCAAAGCGCATGCGCGCACTCCGTAAAAGTATACTTTTACGGCCGTGGCCGGAAAAATATCCTCGCCGACAAACGAGAAATTCGCGTCCCACAAACACGCAGAGAAAGATACGAAAACTGTCCGGTTTTCATAAAATTATTTTCAGCACTCCGAACTCTAGGGTGATCGGCACTGCTTGCCGAAGCATTGTCGGTTGCTCTGCGCGTTCGATCGTCTTGAACCGCATCTACAACTTTTTAGTGGTTTGGTGGTGTCACTCTTGTTCCCACGAGCAGCTAGGGGAAGGGTTCGTCCGTCCTTGTAGAGCCCCGCTTGGAAGGATAAGGCTGCATATTCTGAGAGGTCGCCCGGTATCCCGGGAGTCACCGTTTAAGACAACTTACCCAGGTGCCATTCAGCTTTCGGCACGATTGTTACGCCTCCGCTTAGGGGTTATTGTTTCGGGACCACCCCGGACAATTGTCCGCGACTGCTCATTAATTATTGTAACCATATTCAGCAGAAATGCTTTGTAGAGGGACCCTCTATTCGCAACCAGAGGACGCGTTCGGTGGCTTTGAGATAGGCCTTCAGAGCCTTCCGTCATGTGATATACGTTTGATTTACCGTGGTTCTATGTATAGGAATCTGGTGTCATTTTTAGATGGAAGTAACTCCCAGTGGGACTCTGCGGTGGTTGTTGAACTCTTTTTTAAGTATATATATATATATATATATACATATATATATATATATATATATATATATATATATCGGTTTCGGTTTTGTTTTCTTTGGAATCGAACCGAAGGGCCTATGACAAAGCCACCGGATGCGTCCTCAGGTTGCGGATAGAGGGTCCCTGTACCAAGAGTTTCTGCTGAATATGTTCAACGTAATTCCTTTATTTTTTTATCTTAACAATTGAATTAATTAAAAGATGATACAGGAAATTTCTCTTTGTAAATCGATTTTCCTTTTAATTTTAATTGTTCTAATGTGATATAGGCGTCTTCTGGGCAGTTTTCACCGCAAGACGTGTTGCAGCGTGTTTTTGCGCAGTAGAATTTACCACGATACCTGTTACTATTGTGATATATTCTGTAAGAATGCTCGCGAAAGTTACCGAAAGTTATGTATCATAAGTTACAATAAATTACCCATAAGTTCCCATAAATTCTAGGAAATTTCTGGTAATTTATAGTAACTTATTGCTTATTAATGGTAACTGTGGGTAACTTTCTTAAGCTTAACCGGGCTCAGTGTATACTCAGCACCGTAAATTCTACAACGGGTTATACTCATCGTCGTAAGTTCTACAACCTATTAAATCCTACTTCCGCAACAAAACTACATATGTACGCGGAGCGCTTCCCCAAACGCTGCTTGGACACGCTGCAGACGAAGATAAGGAAGCGACATTAAGACCAACAGCGGAATGCACGCACCTTCTGAGAGATGATCGCGATTTCAGGACAACGAGGAACAGTGACATGCAGGTTTATCCTAAGCCCCAAAATCAGACTGAAATACATACTTCCCTTCGTGGAGATATCTACTATCCGTTCACGATAGGAAGGCCCCTCCAAAACAGCTGCACATTTTTGTAATTTACTCGTAAGAAAAAAATCGCATAAAAACGTAGCTTATACTATGATAAAGCTCACTTTATTGCGCTTAAGAAAAGTCCACATTTGTTTATGCACCAAAATTGGTTTGGAAAATATCCTTCGCGAAAAGGTAAAATCCGTGGTTTTTTCGCGTCACTCTGTCCTTGCTTGACTTTCGATGACGACATCTTTAAAATTAACAGTGTAAAAAATTTGAAAAAATCATGTAGATTCTTTAATATTTTGACTATACATACGTGAAAACAAAATTGCAATATATTAATGACAATCAATGTAAAATGATTTTAAACATGACTATGCTATCTCTGGTAATATACGTAGCAGAGAGTTATATTTTGGCTTAAACTGCTTGGAAAATTTCAACAAATGCAATCGAATAATAATCAGGAATGACAATCTTGAAACCTATCAATTAATAACAAATAATCGTGGAAGACCGACGAATAGTAGTGTGGGTGTGAGGACACAGCAGGATCCATAGCTGACGGGTATGTTCATTAAAAAAAGGTAGCTACTGCACGAAAAGTTGCCATTGGAAATCAAAGTATCTTTTTCCTCTTTTAGAACTTGATGAATGAGCAGACCCCCTGAGGTGACCTTTTAGCTATGGTATCCCATAGCCATAGTCTCCTCACACCCACACTAACATTCGTCGGTCTTCCAGGATTATTTGTTATTAATTAATAGGTTTTAAGATTGCTATTCCTAATTATTATTCGATTGCATTTGTTGAAGTTTTCCAAGCAGTTTAAGCTAAAATATAACTCTCTGCTGCGTATATTACCAGAGATAGAATAGTCATGTTTAAAATCATTTTACATTAATTGTTATTAATATATTGCAATTTTGTTTTCACGTACGTATAGTCAAAATATTAAAGAATCTACATGATTTTTTTCAAATTTTTTACACTGTTCATTTCAAAGATGTCGTCATCGAAAGTCAAGCAAGGATAGAGTGACGCGAAAAAACCACGGTTTTTACCTTTTCGCGAAGGATATTTGCCAAACCAATTTTTCTGCATGAACAAATGTGGACTTTTCTTAAGCGATATAAAGTGAGCTTTATCATAGTATAAGCTACGTTTTTATGCGATTTTTTTCTTACGAGTAAATTACAAAAAAGTGCAGCTGTTTTGGAGGGGCCTTCCTATCGTGAACGGATAGTAGGAGGAGTCCGACCTCTGGACCATCAATTTTTCAGTTTATGGTGCTGCGAGAGCTTTGGCTGATTCAAATCGAAGGCTAAAATCGGCCATGGATTAAAGGACCAAAAGACGCTTGCATCAACTTATCAGGAAGATTTGATGGACAAGACAGAATCTTTCACGTGTTCAGTGTCTGATAGACTACACAACATCTAGTACCGTTCACGGAAAGGATTCGACAGTTCGCCCAAACACTGAGGATCTACCATACAATCACACACTGAACGAGTCAAAACTGCTAACAATCAAGGACCATATTGCTGAAAAAATACGGGTCTTATCTAACACAAGGAGGAGAATACAGAAGAAGGCGAGATGGGTCAAGGAGAATAAACAGTTTCTGGCTGACCCATCGCACCTCTTCAGGTATCTCCCTGTTTCTGTTGAAAAAGCACCCAAGCTCAACGAGGTAGAGCCTTTTTGGAAAGATGTATACAAGATCCCGAAAACTTAGGGGCACGAAGCACTTTTTTACTGCAGGACCAGATGGTATCAGGAACTTCTGGCAAAAGAAGTTCACTTCTACACACCAACATCTGGCTCGCATATTGACCTCATATTTAAAGTCGGAAATGATCATTCCGCAGAGGCTGGTGTTAGGACGCACTATACTCCTACTGAAAAAGGTAACTTGTCCAACACAGAGAATTACAGGCCAATAAGTTGTTTGAACCTGCTGTATAAGATCAGTAGTCCCGGTCGGGCCTTGCCGCAAAATAAGAAGGCGAACTGGCCGGGAGTATTATTCTAAAAATGTCGCGTTCCCTATAGCTTATACACAGAGAAAACTTTTACGAATTATGACTCTTGATCTTTACACCATTTTTTAATATTATTATACCATTAAGCCATTTCCCTTTCGGGGTAGGCGTGACTTGCTCGGTTGGAAAATAGCTGTGTGTATGGTGGGTATATAGGTATAAGGAAGATAGGTATATAGGTGTTAGGTACAGATATTTTAGATTTATCTGGAATTCTCGTATTTTTTATTCAAATAATATGTTCATTCCGCAACACTGCTCCGACCCAGGTTGCTGATCAATCTCTCTACCGATCACTCCAGGTGAAGAGCCTCACAAAATTGTTATGTGTGTTTCCCCACTTGGGCCCATTTAGTATCCAAGGTCTTTGTTTCAGGCGTCATTCACTCTATTGTCACTCTGTTTAAAAACTATTTGTCGCCACACTTTTCTGTCCTGGCACACTACTCTAATTTCCTTCACGTTCATGCATTTTTTTATGCAAGCTCTCGTGTTTCTATGGCTTCTTATGTCCCTTCGGATTAGTGTCTCATTCACAGATTCTAACCATTATTTTGGCGGTCTACCTCTGGGCATTCTGCCATCTACTTTACCTTTATACACTTGTTTCGTTAGTCGTTCATCTTTCATTCTTTCAACATGTCCGAACCATCTTAACTGATTTCTTTCCCATGTGTCAACTATTGTCTCTTTTGCACCACATTCCTTGAGAATTATCTCGCTTCGGACTTTGGCCATCAGCGTTTTTCCGCATATTGTGCGAAGAGGTTTCAAGCCAATCGCGTTAATTTTACTCCTGTCCTTCTCTTGACAGGTCCATGTCTCGCTACCGTATAGTACAGTTGGTACGAATATAGAATTACGTATGGCGATTTTAGCTTTTTTGATATGTTTTTATTTCTGAGCATGGACCCTGCTCTACCGATAACCTTCTTACCCTTATTTATGCGCCTATCTAACTCCCCATCTATTTTTCCGTCGCTAGTGAATAGGCTACCCAGATATACGTACTTGTCAACTTGTTCTAATCTCTCATCATTTAGGACAATGTTGCACATTGTTTTCTCAGTTTTTCCTTCAAACACCATGATTTTTGTTTTATTTACGTTAATTTAAAGGCCCATGTTCTTCATGCTTGTATTAAGTTTATTCAACATTCTTTGCAAGTCCTCGATTGATTCTGCCATAATAATCTTGTAATCTGCGAAAGGTAACCCACGTACCTTCACTGTTTCGAGATCTACCTTCTACGTCGAAGAGGGCCATTCTTAGACACTTATCCATAAATATGATAAATAGCCATGAGGACATAACGCATCCTTGTTTCACGCCTTGCATAATATCGAACCAGTCACTCAGTTTCTCATTTACTCTTACACTCGCTTTACGACCTGTATTTATTGATTTTATTGCTTGTAGGAGCCATCCATTGACTCAGTACTCTTAAAGAACTTCCTAAAGTTTACTTCTATTTACCTTGTCAAATCCTTTTTCTAGGTCAACAAATGCACAGAAAACTTTCTTTCTTACGCTTAAGCTTTTTTCTGTGATCTGTCTTAAACTAAATATCTGATCTGCACATGATCTTCCTGGCATAAATCCATTTTGGACTTCCCATATCTTTTCTTCTGTAATTTTCATTACCCTACGAATGAGTATTTTTGAGTATATTTTACTGACGGTACTTAGTAAGCTGATACCTCTGTAATTACTGCAGTTGCTTTTATATCCCTTTCTTTTGTATATTGGTACGATAATCGCTTGTCTCCAATCGTCTGGGACTTCTCCCATCTCGATACATAAATTTATCAATTCGCACAACCTGTGAGGTATGTACTCGCCACCGTATTTAAGCATTTCAGCGCTAATACTGTCTACGCCAGCAGCCTTACCGTTTTTTAAGTTCTTAATTTTATCTCTAACCTCAGTGACACAGACTTTTTCAATTGGGTTTTGTTCTATGTCGCAGTTCTGTTGCCCTATATCTTAACATCCTAATAATTCTTTAAAAGAGTCTTTTAAAGCGTCTACTATCCCGTCTATATCATATCGAATTTCACCTTTGATGTTTCTCATGGTGACAAACTCTGTACTTTTACTTTCTTTTATCAGTTTAAATAATAGTTTCATAATTCCTTCAAAGCTGTTTTGTATTTTCCTCTCTTCTTCTGTTCTGATTTTTTCTTTACTCTCCTTGACTAGTCGTTTAACTTTCCTCTTTTTGTCTTTGCAATCATTTTCGAGTCTATTTCTCTTCTCTTCGCTAAGACCTGTGATGTTTAATGTTCTCTTGTGCGCTTTTTTCTTTTTTTGCTGGGCTGCTTGAATTTCATCATTCCACCACGCATCACCAGACTTTCTTCCTACCACTGCCGTACCACACACTTCAATTGCAGTTTTAACACTGATATCCCGTAACAAAGTTTCTCGCAGTTCTCTTATTTTAAGATCATCCACTCCTCTATCATTCCAAACACCCAGTCTGCATTCATCGCCTGAAACTCGAACTTTACGTTTACCGTGTGTATGCATTTCGTCAATCAAAGTTTCAGTCCATTCCGAGGCTACTTTATTGTTTGTATTATTCATGTTTAGAATGTACACCCAACTATCACCTTTATGCGCGAGATTTGTTTTGCGAGCCGAAATCATGTCCAAGTTAAGTGATTATTCGTCGTACGGAGGAGAGTCTAGTTGTAACGTCAGTCCCACCAAAACTTCTGTTACTGGGGGGGGGGGGGGGGTGAGGACAGAGAAAGGAAACCGAGAGTCTCAATTGGTTGGTGATTTATGCTGAGAAGGTTACCAGCCTTCAGCAGCGTTGTATTAGATAGGAGTTAATATGTGCTCATCTGCCGAATACCGGCCTACCTCTGAACGAGGAACCAATAACTCTATTTTTTTTTAATTTGAAAAAGAGTTATATATAATTAAATTTTCTCCTGCTTGAAATATTAAAATAGTTATCTGAATTGAACTGCAATATTATAATTTTATTGGGAGAGTTCAAAAATACATTTAGGAATCTTTGAAAATAACGCGTAAAGGGTGACGTTATCAGTTTAATTTTCGAGTTTTCAAACACCTCAAAGTATCCTTAAAGATAACCGCCCCCCCCCCCACTCAATCCTATCATTACATGAAGACAAATTTTGCTTCAGCAGAAATTAATATAAATTGGTATAAAATAAAGAAAAACTCATCTTTTTAAAACAGGCTGCAGGTTCTTCCATTTTCTGTCAATTTCCAAATTACACTTTAGTTACGCGGTTACAAAATCTTTTATGAATAATAATTTCTAATAATGTACTAAACATAATAAATTTTTGCAAACGGATCATAAAAGATAAATAATTCAGGTTTCCGTTGATATAAATATAATAATGACTTATGTAGCTTATATGGTTGTTTTGTTGTCATGAAAGTTCGTGTTTCGTGCGAGTTGCCGAAAAAACTTCATCAGTTCAAGATTCGTGTTTTTCTCCACCCCAATGTCTACAAAGAGCTGCGGTGACTTCCCTGTGCCTTACTCTTGCAGAATTTTAGGTAGGGGAGCGGGGATACGGTATATTACGGGCCACCAACGTTCTTCATAACTTCGATCTTACTTTATTAGTTACGCTTTGCGCAAAGCCTCCAGTACAGTAACCGTCGCCTTTTCTCGCTCTTCTATTCATTTGCTTCTAGATGTGGTTACCGCATTCGTAGTATAATTTTATTTTTAAATTATTTTTTTTATTATTTTTCAATTATTGATTAAAATGAAACGCATATTATTCCATATTTAATATCAATCAATGGCAACTATAAGTGAACTCATACTCAACGAAATTTTTTCTTAATTTTAATGATAGTTGAAATGCATCTCAAATTGGATAATAATTATTTTAATGAATAATAGAATCATAAACATGAATTTTCTGATTGAATTTTTAAATTCCTAAACCAGAAATGAAATAGTTAAATTTTCATTCAAAAAAATTATCAACCAACCAGGAAATGAATTTTCAACGAAATAGTTGAATTTTAAACAAAATTAAATAATTTTCAACAACGTACTTCAACTTTCGACCAAATACTTGCATTTTCTATTAGATAGTTCAATTGTAGATAAAAATACGAATTTTTTACAAAACAGTTAAATTCTCAAGAAAAGAGTTAATTATCAATCCAAATAGATTATTTTTTGTGAAGAAAATAAGACGATTTAAAAAATATATATATATGTGACACGATCTGAAGAAAGACTCCTGAGCGGCCAAACGTAAATTTTAGAGAAGAAGCAAGAGAAGTGGCATATATATAGATATATATATATATATATATATATATATATATATATATATATATATATTTTTTCGGTATTCGGTTTTGATTCCTTGGAATTCGAACCGAAGGGCCTATGACAAAGCCACCGGACGCGTCCTCGGGTTGCGGATAGAGGGTCTCTGTACCAAGGGTTTCTGCTGAATATGGTTACAATAATTAATAAGCAGTCGCGGACAATTGTCCAGGGATGGTCCCGAAGGAATAACCCCTAAGCGGAGGTGTAACAACCATGCCGAAAGCTGAATGGCACCTGGGTGAGGTGTCTCAAACGGTGACTCTGGGATACCGGGCGACCTTTCAGAGTATCAGCCTTATCCTTGCACACGGGGCTCTACAAGGATGGACTAACCCTTTTCCCTAGCTGCTCGTGGGAACAACAATGGCAACACCAAACATAGTTGTAGGAAGTGCGGTTCAAAACAATCGAACGCGCAGGGCTCCCGACAATGGGTCGGACAACAATGCCGACTACCCTAGAGTTGGGGGAGCCAATCAAGACGGAGTCAATGCGATTGACCGGCGGAATCTCGTTACTTTTGAGTGGACGGATCGACTCAGGGACGACCTGCTGGAGTGCTATGATACCAGTATGGCCCCTGAACGAAAAGGTTACATGGCGCGACTGCATGCTCTGTGGTGCGAGAAACACCCAGAGCTCTCGGATTTTTCGCAAAAACGTCTGCGAAACCGTGCCGAGGACCCCTGGAAAAGGGGTTATATAAGCGGAGCGCCTACACAACCGCAGCCAGAACAAGCCGGCAACAGAGAAAGAGAGGCGACACTGAGACCAGCCTCGAACAGGCATCCAATAGAGGGAGAACGATGCTTCAAGACCCGGAGAAACATCAACATTCAGGTTTCTCCCAAGCCCAAAGATCTGACTGAACTGGATGATGAGCTTCGTGGAGATTTTTCCGAAGAATCCGACCTCTGGACTATCAATTGTAGTGTGTACAATGCAGCGAGAACTTTGGCAGATGCAAACCGTAAAACAAAACCAACGGTTGATCATAAGACCAAAAGACGAATGCATCAACTTAGCACAAAGATAGGCTGGGCAAGACAGTACGCGTCCCGCATTCAGTGTGTGATTGACTACATAACATCTGGCAGGACTTTGACTGCCAAGGTTCGACAGTTCACGCGCGAACTGCGGATCCGTCATCACACAATCAACAAGTCAAAGCTACTGACCATCAGGCAGCATATTGTTGACAGAATACGAGTACTATCTGACGCTAGGAGAAGTCAAGAGCGGAGAGAGAGGTGGGTCAGAGAAAATCAACAGTTTTCGTCTGACCCATCTCGACTCTTCCAAGACCCTCCAGTTACTGTCGACCATCCGCCCAAACCAGAGGAGGTCGAAGCATTTCGGAGAGAAGTCTACGAAGTCCAACATCCACTTAAAGAAGGCTCAAAGAAAATAAACAGCTTCAAGGAGCTGTGCAATGCCCTCATCACAGCTGAGGAGGAATGCCCACCTATCACTACCGAGGAGGTGAAAAACGTATTAAGAGGCATGAAGAACTATTCCGCTCCGGGACCAGATGGCATCAAGACCTTCTGGTGGAAGAAGTTTCCTTCAACCCACCAGCATCTGGCCCGAATTTTTACCTCATATCTAAAGTCGGAAGAGCCTATTCCGGGGTGGTTGGTGGAAGGGCGCACAGTGCTCCTGCCGAAGACGGGCAACTTAGCTGACCCTAAGAATTACAGGCCAATAACTTGTCTGAACACACTGTATAAGATGTTCACAGCTATCCTAAATGATAGGATTGCTCGGACAATTGGACCTGTATGGCGAGAGATGTATGAACAACGCGGCTCAAAGAAAGGCGTAGCAGGATGTCGGGAGAACCTGCTCATCGATAGATGTGTCTGTAAAGACGCAGCATACTATCAGCGATTTCTATCGATGGCCTGGATTGATTACCGGAAAGCTTTCGATTCAACCTCCCATAGACTTATCATCTGTCTGTTGGAAAGCCTAAAGGTTCATCCACACATCGTGAGGTGAATAGAGACATTAATGCCGCTTTGGAAAACCAGATTTACTATCTCATCTGGAAAACATCGTGTGATCACTAACAGTATCACCTTTCAGAGAGGTGTATTTCAGGGCGACACCATGAGCCCTCTCCTCTTTTGCCTCACATTATT
>CAKNYM010046113.1:54504-99422 GCA_932195095.1 Andricus curvator
GATTCCTTGGGATTCGAACCGAAGGGCCTATGACAAAGCCACCGGACGCGTCCTCGGGTTGCGGATAGAGGGTCCCTGTACCAAGGGTTTCTGCTGAATATGGTTACAATAATTAATAAGCAGTCGCGGACAATTGTCCAGGGATGGTCCCGAAGGAATAACCCCTAAGCGGAGGTGTAACAACCATGCCGAAAGCTGAATGGCACCTGGGTGAGGTGTCTCAAACGGTGACTCTGGGATACCGGGCGACCTTTCAGAGTATCAGCCTTATCCTTGCACGCGGGGCTCTACAAGGATGGACTAACCCTTTTCCCTAGCTGCTCGTGGGAACAACAATGGCAACACCAAACATAGTTGTAGGAAGTGCGGTTCAAAACAATCGAACGCGCAGGGCTCCCGACAATGGGTCGGACAACAATGCCGACTACCCTAGAGTTGGGGGAGCCAATCAAGACGGAGTCAATGCGATTGACCGGCGGAATCTCGTTACTTTTGAGTGGACGGATCGACTCAGGGACGACCTGCTGGAGTGCTATGATACCAGTATGGCCCCTGAACGAAAAGGTTACATGGCGCGACTGCATGCTCTGTGGTGCGAGAAACACCCAGAGCTCTCGGATTTTTCGCAAAAACGTCTGCGAAACCGTGCCGAGGACCCCTGGAAAAGGGGTTATATAAGCGGAGCGCCTACACAACCGCAGCCAGAACAAGCCGGCAACAGAGAAAGAGAGGCGACACTGAGACCAGCCTCGAACAGGCATCCAATAGAGGGAGAACGATGCTTCAAGACCCGGAGAAACATCAACATTCAGGTTTCTCCCAAGCCCAAAGATCTGACTGAACTGGATGATGAGCTTCGTGGAGATTTTTCCGAAGAATCCGACCTCTGGACTATCAATTGTAGTGTGTACAATGCAGCGAGAACTTTGGCAGATGCAAACCGTAAAACAAAACCAACGGTTGATCATAAGACCAAAAGACGAATGCATCAACTTAGCACAAAGATAGGCTGGGCAAGACAGTACGCGTCCCGCATTCAGTGTGTGATTGACTACATAACATCTGGCAGGACTTTGACTGCCAAGGTTCGACAGTTCACGCGCGAACTGCGGATCCGTCATCACACAATCAACAAGTCAAAGCTACTGACCATCAGGCAGCATATTGTTGACAGAATACGAGTACTATCTGACGCTAGGAGAAGTCAAGAGCGGAGAGAGAGGTGGGTCAGAGAAAATCAACAGTTTTCGTCTGACCCATCTCGACTCTTCCAAGACCCTCCAGTTACTGTCGACCATCCGCCCAAACCAGAGGAGGTCGAAGCATTTCGGAGAGAAGTCTACGAAGTCCAACATCCACTTAAAGAAGGCTCAAAGAAAATAAACAGCTTCAAGGAGCTGTGCAATGCCCTCATCACAGCTGAGGAGGAATGCCCACCTATCACTACCGAGGAGGTGAAAAACGTATTAAGAGGCATGAAGAACTATTCCGCTCCGGGACCAGATGGCATCAAGACCTTCTGGTGGAAGAAGTTTCCTTCAACCCACCAGAATCTGGCCCGAATTTTTACCTCATATCTAAAGTCGGAAGAGCCTATTCCGGGGTGGTTGGTGGAAGGGCGCACAGTGCTCCTGCCGAAGACGGGCAACTTAGCTGACCCTAAGAATTACAGGCCAATAACTTGTCTGAACACACTGTATAAGATGTTCACAGCTATCCTAAATGATAGGATTGCTCGGACAATTGGACCTGTATGGCGAGAGATGTATGAACAACGCGGCTCAAAGAAAGGCGTAGCAGGATGTCGGGAGAACCTGCTCATCGATAGATGTGTCTGTAAAGACGCAGCATACTATCAGCGATTTCTATCGATGGCCTGGATTGATTACCGGAAAGCTTTCGATTCAACCTCCCATAGACTTATCATCTGTCTGTTGGAAAGCCTAAAGGTTCATCCACACATCGTGAGGTGAATAGAGACATTAATGCCGCTTTGGAAAACCAGATTTACTATCTCATCTGGAAAACATCGTGTGATCACTAACAGTATCACCTTTCAGAGAGGTGTATTTCAGGGCGACACCATGAGCCCTCTCCTCTTTTGCCTCACATTATTTCCACTATCTCTCGCACTTCGCCATTCCGAAGGGTATCTCTGCGGCAAACCTGGAAACCGAGAGCATAAGGTCACTCATGTATTTTACATGGATGATCTTAAGATCTATGCTAGGAGTCAAGAGAAACTACATCTAGCTCTGAAAATTGTCAAAGAGTACACTCAAGAGATTGGAATAGAATTCGGGTTAGACAAATGCGCCAAGGTTAATTTTAAGAAAGGAAAACTTAATGGCATCCCCGAAGATCCTGAGCTCGTTGACAGAAGCGCTATACGACACCTTTGCGCTGGAGAGACCTATACATACCTGGGCGTGCCACAGAGCCGCATTCAGGACGCGACATCTATAAAGGATACTCTCCGATGCAGATACAAACGTCTCATCCGGCAGATTTGGTCTTCCGAACTGTCGGCGAGAAACAAAGTATCTGCAACGAACATGCTTGCCGTCCCGGTAGTACTCTATTCATTTGGAGTGGTTCCATGGACGAAGGACGAGCTCAGATCCCTTGATATCGGGACGCGAAAGGTTTTGCACATGAACAAGAGCATGCACCTTAAGTCTTCTGTTCCGCGACTTTACATCTGACGCCGCCTAGGTGGTCGCGGAATACTGAATCTTGAATGTCTTCACAACAGACTCATTCTGGGTACAGCACATATAGTTGCAAATGGACAAGACCCTCTTCTTAAAATGGTCAGGAAACACGAAGAAGTGGGAAAAGGGGCGTTTCTGTACAAAGCAGCGGAGGAGGCTGCTGAAACACTCGGCCTTGACTTCAATATTAGGGGTGAGCAAAATGCATCAAATCTTATCCATCTTAAATACTCACTCCTGAAGGCCCGGATTAAGAAAGCACAGGAGAAAAACTTCCACGAACAGCTCCTCGACAAGAGGATGCACGGCATCTTCCACAGAAATGTGGAAGATCAGTCGATGTCGTATGAGCTAACGTTTGCTTTCCTTAGATAACCCGGATTGAAGTCGGGCACGGAGGGCTTCATTTTGGCATGTCAAGACGGTGTCATTTCCACTCTAGCATACCGTCGCCACATTCTGAGCCAAGACATTCCCGATGATAGTTGCAGAGCGTGTCATGCACACCCAGAGCATCTAGGACACATACTATCTAGTTTTCCAACTCATGCGGGAACGACCTACATCCAAAGGCACAATGCGGCACTAAGAGTGCTTTATTACCATCTCTGTCACTCTTATGGCATTAGCCCAAATACCTCTCCGCTAAACGCTCCTAGAGAAATGGAGTCAATTGTCGAAAATGAGAGGTGCCGCATATACTGGAACTTCATATTCTCGACAATTGTTTCTGTTGCGCACTCGAGGCCTGACATAGTTCTCCTTGACTTCGAGAAACGAACCATGTTCGTTATCGAATTTTCGGCACCAGCTGACAAAAACGTCACAGCCAAGGAGAAAGAAAAGAAAGAGAGGTATAAAGACCTTATAAGGGAGTTGCGACGGTTATACCCGGAATATTCTGTTAAGCTAATCGTCTTGATCATCGGCGCTCTTGGAGGTGCCAAGGTTTCACTGGTTAATAGCCTGAAAAGCATCCCTGCGTGTCAAAAAAATGCTGAGGCACTTGCGGGGAAAATGCAGAAGGCGGTCGTCCTTGAGTCGCTCCGTGTCCTCAGGGTGCACGAGACTTTTGCCGGACCGTCGTATTGAGTTCGTCGCAGACTGTAACCACCTATCTCACGGTCGTGAGACGTGGTTACAGCTGAAATTTTACCGCGATTTCGCTGGGAGCGGGTGCAATTTTTCAGATTAGCACCCGCTCCCGGCGAAATCCTGCGGTTGTCCTTATGACAAACTTTTAACTATATATATATATATATATATATATATATGAATTTTCAATAACACAGTTACATTTTCAAATAAAAAAATGAATAAAAAAAATAAAAAAATAAAGACGATTTTTTAAGGTATACAAGACAAAGTTCACTATGACTAGAATGTGAACTATACACATCATCGCGCGCTTCGCTCGCAAGTTTGAGCGGGCCTAGGGCGCGCACCAGTTGGATCTCGCGCTTCGCGCTCGGACACATTTGCCTGACGCTTTAAGCTCGGTTCCTCCAGGTTTTCGCACTTCGTGTGCTCGCATCATCGTTATGACCTGCTTTTGGTTTAATTACGTCAGTTTTACATAAAAAGAAGACCTAATTTACTTAAGGTTCTATCGAGCTTAAGGAACACATTATCATCAAGATACTCGCGCTTCGCTCTCGAAATTTGGTTAAAAAATCACGTAAACCTCGCGCTTCGCACTCGTTTCTGTTCATCGTATAACAGAAACCCAAAAGTTTGAGTGCGCTTACGGCGCGCAATTTGGTCGTCGGGCTTCGCAACGACCATATAGTTGGGGATCCGAAGAGGAGAGTGAGCATCCATTTTAAGTCCGTAAGATTTGATGATCGATTCTTGTGCAGAATGTTCTCTTGATTCCGAATATATCGGGTGCACATAGCAAATTCCCGGTCGATTTGTTATTTGACATTTTCTGTGTTTAAATAAAAAATGTCATATATCGGAAAGTTATGAAAGTTTTGAAAATATTTTTTCATAATCATTTGAAGAAGTGTGATATGCACAAATTTCATTCATGGTGTATGTTGATTTAACTGATATTTTTCGAGAAAACAATAAAATAGCGTTTTAATGAAAAACCATTTCTACAGTGTATTTTTTATAATTTCGACATTTCTTTTTTTTAATCATGTAGTACTCGGCGAGACGAAGACAATTTCTTTTGAAATTTATTCAATTGGACTATTAGTTTAATTTCTAAAAGATTCGAAAGAAATACAGACTTTTCACGTCTGTGTGTACGAGTGTCAGTAACACAGCAACGCATTGAAAATTGTGTTGAGTAGGATGTTTGCCTGGGTGCGTCTGTGTGTGAGGGTTTGGACGAGGTTTTAAACCTGCAGCTTCCGAACCCCCCGCTGTCACTATTGGATGCTGTTACTAACACTCGAACACACAGACGTCAAAATTTTGTATTTATTTCGAATTTTGTAAAAATTAAGGCTGTGCCTAGTCGTCCCGAAAAATTAGGGGGGTTGGACCAATATTATTGATGTGGACAGTCACAGGGGTGTCTTCCCGCCCCCACGAGACGTTGGAAAAGGGGTAGGTGTTTCACCAACATTATTTCTATGGCCAATCACAGAGGTGCCTTCCCGTCCCCACCCGAAAATTCGGGACGACTAGCCAAGCTTATGAAAAATATTGCACTAGTCATCCCGAATTTCGGGACGACGAGACACTGCGAAAAATTAAACTAATAGTTCAATTGAAAAAATTTCAAAAGAAATTGTCTTCGTCTCGGTGAGTCATAACTTTCCGATATATGACATTTTTCGTGTCAAAATAGTGAGTACTTACTTAATGAGTATACCAAAGCCCAATCCAATACGTTAATTCTTTTGAAAGTTATCGTGCTAACAATCTAAAAATCTACAGACAGACTAACAGGCAGACATTTTGTAAAAACCTGTTTTTTGGGTTCAGGGGGTCTCAAAACTTAGACATTTGACAAAAAGGGGGGGGGGGTCAAGTTTTACACAAATCTAATATCTTCTCATTATAGGATGAGAATGTAAAAATGACATATTCCAACAAGAAAATTATTTACATTACAGTAAATAATTGACAAATAAAAAAAGGGTGAAATATCTCAAAACAAACCTTCCAAAGAAACGAGGGTAAAAAAACGCCGCCAAATAATACATTTTTGCTAGCATTTTATACAAAATTATAGTATAAATATATATGTGAGGAGTCACAAAAATTTCACATGAGGATGTTGTGAGATCACTAAAATTCGCCAAATACTTTTAGTGAATAAAACATTTTTGTCATTAACAGATTTTAATATTTTAATTATTCGCGTCCCACAAGCAAAATATGTTCAATAATAATAATATGAATTACAGAATTTGTAATTACAAACATATCTTGAAAATACACATTTGGCGGGCCTGCCTTCAAATGGGCAATACGCCTGTAGGGTATCCCTTTGACCTTGACAACAGCGCCATCTGACACGCGAACTATTGTGTATGTCGAAGCTATTAAAGCATTGTTAATAGAAAAGAGCAGTGAATATGAATTTATTTTTACCAACACTATTTTCCCGCGGTTCAAAATTAATTATGTACTGTAAGATTTCTTGTTAATATTGATTTTAAAAGCAAGTTTCTTCTCAACAGTTCTAAATTGGTGGCCCTGTCGTAGGTACCCAAGAGGCGTATACATCGAAGCGCATGCATATATTGATATTCAAATTTAAACAATGTAATGCAAATTCAATTTAAGGGCAGGTGAAAACGCGCCAACACTTTTTCGATTAGTCTTACATACAATTTAATAATACTAGACAGTGCCCGCCAAATGTGCATTTTCAAGAAGTGTTTGTATTTACAAATTCTGTAATTCATATTATTATTATTATTGAAAATATTTTGCTTCTGGGAAACGAATAATAAAAATATAAAAATCTATTAATGACAAGAAATTTGTATTCACTAAAAGTTTTTGGCGAATTTTAGTGATGCCACAACATTCTCTTGTGAAATTTTTATTACTCCTCACCTATATATTTATACTATAATTTTGTATTAAATGCTAGTTAAAATGTATTATTTGGATTGTTCGTTAGGATTGTTAGGATTGTTTGAAGAATGGAGCATGTGTGGAGAGAGATGTACGGACATGGCTCGAAAAGAAGTGTAGCAGGCTGCCGAGAGAACCTGCTAATTGACAGGTGCGACTGCAAAGATGCAGCAACCCATCAGCGTGTCCTGTCAATGGCCGGGATTTACTACCGGAAAGCTTTCAATTCAACTTCTCAGCGACTTATCATCTGTCTGTTGGAAGGCTTGAAGGTTCATCCCCACATAGGGAGATGCATAGGGAGATTGATGCTCCTTCGGAAAACTAGATTCACTATCTCATCTGCAAATTATCATGTGACAACGAACAACGTCACCTTCCAGAGGGGCGTCTTGCAAGGCGATACCATGTGCCCTCTGAACTTTTGCATCACACTCCTGCCTCTATCTCTCGCAAAACGAAATTCCCCTGGATGCCTCTGCGGCGACACGAATCATCGCGAGCATAAGCTCACTTATGTATTTTATATGGATGACCTGAAGATCTATGCTTTTTGTGCAAGCGAACTTTGACTTGCTCTTAATTTCGTCCAGAAGTACACAGAAGAGATTGATATGGACTTTAGATTGGAAAACTGTGCCAAGATTCATCTGAAGAAAGGAATGAATATTGGCGTTCCCGATGACACCGAGCTTGTAGATATAAGTGTTATTAGACATCTTGACACTGGAGAGACCTATACATACCTGGGCGTGCCTTAAAGCCGCACTCAGGACGTAACATCAGTGAAGGAGTCTCCAGAGCAGATATACGCATCTTCTTCGACAGATTTGGTCTTCAAATCTGTCGGCATTGAACAAGATATCTGCGACTAACATGCTTGCCGTCCCGGTTCTACTCTATTCGTTTGGGATGGTTCAACGGAATAGTTAAATTCTCAACCAAGGAGGCAAATCTTAAAAAATATAAATTTCTAACAAAATAGTTCAACTTTCAGTTAAGTCGTTGAATTTTCAACTAAGAAAGATGAATTTTGAACCAAAGAGTTAAATTTTCAACCAAAGAGATGAATGTTCCAGCAAAAAGATTAATACTTTACCAAAAAAGACCATCTTTCAACAAAATATACTAATTTTCATCAAAGTTGTTGAATTTTAAAGCCAAAAAGACGAATTAGCTATAAAATGGGTGAATTTCCAACCCAAAAATATGATTTTTTAAGAAAAAGTTAATTTTTGACCAAAAAGTTGAATTTTCATAAAAATAGTTTAATTTTCAATAAAAAGGTTGATTTCCAACCGAATAGTTGATTTTTCTAGCAAATTATTGAATCCTCAACAAAATCAGATTCATTTAGACCCAAACACTTACATTCCCAGTCAGGAATGAATCGTCGATCCGACGTCGAAACGACGTCGTTTTTCAGCGTCGAAAAATGATCGAAATTTTCGTCGATTCGACGATTATTTGTCACAGAAATCGACGTCGAATCGAGGTCGAGTTAATTGTTGAATCGACGTCGAAATGGCTGTCGTATCGACGTCGATTGCATGGTCATTTCGACATCACAAAAAGTATTTAATTTAATTAGGGAAATAATGAAATATACCGGAAATTCTGTATGTAACTTTTATTTGATAGTATTCAAACTAACAACAGTTCATTTTTTATTCCGTCCTCGTTTTCCAAACGACCCGTCCTCTTGCTTTCGCCAAGGAGCGTTTTTTAGCCAAGATTTGGCCGCTTCTTCGACTTCGGATAAATCGCAATCGGCATTGCGCACGAGGAAAGCACGTTTAACAATTTCGTGATATTATATATCCGTTATTTCATTGAAGAAAATAATTTTCTGTTACATGTAGGCAATACCAAAGCACCAATTGGGGCCGTCCACTGGATCTACTTGGATGGATGAAGAAAATTCCAGAAATTTTTATTTTCAACTAAATCATTCCCAATTCAATCTGAAAATTTTAATTTCTGATTTTTGCCTTCGAAGGGGTTGAAATCGGGTTTTAAGATATATCTTCTCTGAAAGTCATTTTATCATAAAAATAGTCAGTAACTAATTTATAGAGGACTCAATTACCTTCAAAATGAGTCGAAGAACATTCATGAATATCCAATAGTTAATGAGATTAAGCTCGACAGCGGAGACCTCTTTTTTGAAGAAAAAAGGCAAAAACCGGTTCTTTAGAGACATCTCCTTTTGTAGCTAAATTGGTTTATTCAGGAATAAAATTGTGAATTGTAGAATAATTTATAGATGACTCAATTACCTTAAAAATGAGCGCAAGAACAGATAAGTGAGATGAAATGAAAAAAGTAATCTATTGGAAATTCTTCAATATTCTTGTGCTCATTTTAAAGGTAATTATGTCCTTTATAAGTTATCTGATACATATTTTAGTGATAAAATGAGTCCCTGAGAAGATATCTCTGAAAACCCAATACTTGAGTCCTGTATAAATCGCTGTATAACTATCTTAGTGATAAAATGATTTTCTGAGGAGATATCTCTGCAAAAATCGATTTTTCACGACTTCGGTGGCAAAAATCACAAATAAAAATTTTCTAATTAAAATTGGGAATGATGGAGTTAGAAATAAAAATCCCAGAAAATTTCAGGAATATTTTTTCATCTATCCGAATAGATCCAGGGGTGGTCTCGCTTTTTTTAGGACTACCTTGATCTCCATATTACCTAGAAAAATATTTCAAAATTCTTACCTTGGACAGTTTCCCACAAATGCAGATCCTTGAAAGATTCCTTAGATCCTTCACCAAGAACATTGTAATTCGAAGCCAGCGAGTTTGTCATGAGTTGCTTCAGAATCTTCACTGTGGATTTGGGTGTATCTGAATTGATGCAGCTGCTTAGGTAGTCAGACTGAAAAATAAAACGAATATGAATCTCAAATATATCTTGAAGTCCATTCGAATGATGAACGATTAGAGGGCTATTCTGGTAAAACAGAAATAAAAACAAAATTTTTTTGTGAACTTTATTTTACAGAAGGAACAATTTTAGAGTATCAATATTTTTTTATGTTAAAGTGAAGATGTGAAAATGTGAGAAAAAATTTCTTCGTTCTCTTTATTTCTTATTTTCTTAATAAAAAATACCAGTGAGAAATAGTCCTCTTTTTTGATGGTACCAATGATAATTCGACTTTTGCTCGTCGGAAAGCAAAAAACCAAAAAGATTTAGAAAGCAGATAGAGAAAACTATCTAGTTTCAATTTTTTGTTGCTGATTTTTTGCTTTCCGATGATCCAAAGTGGAGCTATCATTGGTACCATGAAAAAGAGTACTTTTTTTCACTGAACGATTTTACTAAGAAAAAGACAAAAAAAGGAAATAAAAAAAAATTTCCTACATTTTCACATCTCTACTTCAATATGGAAAAATGTTGGTAATCTAGAATTGCTTTTTGTGTGAAATAAGAATTTACCGAAAAAAATTTGGTTTCTGACTTACCAGAATAGCCCCTCAATCATAATTTATAATATATAACTCACGGTTGCTAAAAGATTACAAGGATCTTCTAGCAAATTTTCGAAGACTTCGACATTCTCAATACTTTTAAGAGGTGTTCAAGGAAGATTACATGGTCTTAAAATCCTCTTCTCGTGTGGAAGAAGAGCACGATTCAGTTTCCCTTGATTCATTGCCACAAGGTCCATTTTGCTGCTAATTTCTTCGAGTTTAACCTCCATCCGGCATTGTCTTTGGTTCATTTCCTTCATCATTTTCGATATTTCTCGTAATTCTGAAACATGTAAGAAAGAAGAATGCAATTCATAAAAAAAACTCAAACTATGACACTACATGAGAATGAAGAATTGTCAAAATATTTACCCAACGACGTATTCTCGTTGCGAGCTTCTTCGAATGGCGATGAGGAGAGTATTCGATTGGAAGTTGAAGTGATACTCTTCTCCAAAGAAATAGATGGTCGAGGAGAATCGACAACTTCCTAATCTCGGTGAAAAGGGTTTTCCGTTTTCTTCAGATTTATTCCCACTACTTTTTCAGTCTCATATAATGGTATCTCATCCGTACTGAGTATAGGAACAGCAGGCAGAAAATTACTTGCGTCATCTTCGGCGGAATCCACAGGTTTCTCGACGCTCAACAAATGAGCAACGTCCGGACTGATTGCTATTTTTTCGAGATTCACGATTTTCTTGTGTGTTTTGGGTAGAACTTTCCTGATCTTTTCATTCATGAGAACCTTTCTTGTGGTTGTTCCGAAAATTGTGATGACTGTAAAGTTACAGGACCCTTTTTCCTTCCCTCGATGATTCTCTCTAAGAGTTTGTTCTTCTGAAGTTTGGCCTTGTCCTTCACCCTACTGTGAATTTATGAGTAAATTTTTTTTCGCAGCGCGGCTCACAGTGTGTGGGTTAGGAGGCCATCTAATTTCTCCTCGCAAATCATCTTCTAAGGATACAAGTCATTTTGAGCATCCTGCTTCAATGACAATATCGTCTTCATTTTGTTCTTCATCATTTTCTGCTTCAGTTGATTGAAACTGTGCAACAAGGAACTATACAAAAAATGCTTGGATTTAGAGAGAACTCGTAATTTTTTAGACTAAAAGGTATCATGACCATGATATGATCAAACATTCCATATTATATTATTATATTCGTCCAATCTAGAACATGTATTATTTACAGACTTCTCAATCTCATATCACATTGTCATCGATAAAAAATTCATAAATTTTTGCATAAATGAACAGAACTGGCCGATATCTGGCATGAGCCAACATTTTGATTCTACTTCTGTGAGAAGGAAGGTACTCCTTCTTTCTTCCAATCGCGACACCTTAACGATACCCATAACTGATGAACGAAGAGGATACGTGAAAAAGTCTTCATATTTTGTAAACTTATTACCAATCATGATAACAGAATTCTGTCTTAAAACGATGCCTTTCTAGATCACAACATCACCATGTACTGTTTTGAAACAAGAGTCTCGATCATTCAACTGGAACTTCACATCATTTATGGAAATATGTCTATAATTGATTCCTCTTATGGCATCATTGCGATCCACGAAACTTCGAGATAGAATTACTCGGTTATCGCCGGTGTCTTCTAAGAGCACTTCAATTTCTTTCGTCTTTTCTAAATCACGATTTATGATCTGTCGAAGAGGTTCATATCCAGAACGAAGAGAGTCTTTTATTGACTTTAATCGATTCTCGAATGGATAGGCGCTGAAGCCTTCTAAAGCTCCATGAGCATCACATTCTTCTGATAAATGAGAGAGAGCATGGACATAGTATACAATGAACTTCGTGCCATAAATTTCCTTCGAATGTTGAATGAAAGTCCTTAGCAAATTGTTTGCGTTATCACACATAGTCTTAACAAGAACAGAACTTGATCAAATATAAGCTGCAGTATGAAGAAGGAGGAAGTGTTTATAAACATTCTGCAGAACGTGGTCTCTAAACACAAGGATACCATCATAGAGCAACAATCGTCTATATTCTGTAGCTTTGTAAAATTTTAGCTCGTCGAAAGACCTCGGTTTTCTGTTGATATCTGAAGGACAGCTTTTACTTTGACGTTCTAGCACAAGAGACATTGCAGCAAATGTATCCCTATGCAACTTCCAAGCACCATTCCACTCGCGCCAACATCTAATCAACCTTTTAAAAACCCCATGGTGGAGCAGATGCAATGAATCCAAACGGAATTGAGATACCATTCGTGTCAACAATCTTTACAGAGGTGAACGGCCTTCGTGATGGCGAGGTTGAGTTTGATTGTAGAATGATTCATCCGTCCGCATTGGTGCATCAAGTTGAGCAAAGGTTACTCTATTGTCTATATACTCACCCCAAACTGTGCACTTTTCACACGATGCAAATCCGCAATGCCCTACGCAGCATTTAACGAGAGCCCTTGCTGGAGCATCTAGTATGTAATGACGAATTTCGAATGTATATATTACTCCTTCGAATGTATAACCATTATTCATCATATTTTCTACTTCTGTGATATAATCACCCAAAAACTCTTCTAAGTCTTGTGGATCACTCTTACAAAAATACAAACCTATGATGAATGGCTCATTCTTGCTCCCTACAAGTTTTCCCAAAATTGGCCAAATTTTTTTTCCCCACTCTTGTATAGAGGAAGTCCATCTATGTTTATATCAATGATGATTCGTTCATATTTTTCTAAATATGCTTCCAAAAGCATAGCATCTAAATTCTTTTTGATTCCCTTGTACCAAAATTGACCATTATCAAGTTCAATAACGTTTACATTAACCGGCGTATGTAAAAGTGTTTTATAACTTTTTGGTATGAGAGGGAATACAAGCTTGAGCCTACCGAGTAAATTTTCTAATTTAGTCATGGAAATAATTCCTCCTTCCGATGCCCAATCGCGTATTGATTCTATGATGTATTGTTCTCTCTCAGCATCATAGTCGAATATTATATCATTATCGCTCCCATCGGATCCATTGAAACTCTCATTATCAAAACTGATTTCTAAAATTTCATCAGTTATATTACTTCTTTCATCTCCAATGCTACCACCTTGGTCAGATTCTGTAGAGTCTGAGAGAATTTCATGTTCTTGTGAAGAATCATGATCATTTTCGCTACAATTTTCAGACATTTCGGCAACATGTATATCATCCTCATCGTTCGATTGCAGATTATCTTCTTCTGTGGAAGTGCTTCTCTCCTCTGTGTCACAATTTAGATAGGATCCAAGTACAGATGCACGAAGATCGTCGATTCTTTTCCGTTTGAGTACAGATTTCTCTGCTCTCCTCCTCAATGTACGCTTACGCGACTTAGGATTCATCTTCAAAAAAGAGAGGCGGAAGGTTTAAGTCAGGCCTGTCCAAGTAGGGGAAAACTGCTCATTCACCACATGTTCGAGTTCCACCACCACATCCCTTTTCTCAGGTCCAGAGGATTGGGGGGTGGTCGCTACCGTGAAGTTGAATGAGTAGAGGTCGATGGTGGTGTTAAATTCCCATCTGGCAAATAAGCAGTTTTCCCCTACTTGGACAGGCCTGGTTTAGGTCAAGAAATTACCATAAATTGAGAAATACTTCGTATATGTAAGGGTAGAAAATATAGTTCATTTCAATTTAGAGGAAAATTTCATCTTCAAAAAGAATTTGAGGGTATAGGAGAAAGTAAAAATCGTGAAGAGAAAAATCGAATAAAAAAAATCAGTTTTGAGAGGAAAATTAAGAAAAAACATCCTGCATAACGGCACAGATGCTATCGTAGAAAATATTTCATTTTTCGAATTTTTCCAAATTTGGCTATATTCAAAATGTATATTTCATATTTTAGTTACGGAATATGTAACTAAAATGTGCTGAGTTTGAGCTTCGATTGTTCGAATCCTGCCACCTACTGATTTTTATTTTATTTAGTTTTTTCACAGAATGAATTTTACTTTTTCATGTGTAAAATTACCGACCGTCCTTTTATTTACATCGCCCAGCGATGTAAAATTCAATAGATTTTTAACACGCTTTTATTAGCTTCACTTGTATGTATGTATGTATGTATGTATGTATGTATGTGTGTATCTCATGCATGCATGTATCTATCTATGGAATGGACTTTGAACGTTGTTTTCACCCACTTTAAGGCGTCAGATTAAATTGAAACTTTGCGCACTCATCAAGGGCCGATGGCAATGCAATTATTTAATAAGTTTGTCCCACTATCCTGACCAGGAGATACTAAAGACTCATGCTAGATTTACCGATTCTGTTTCTCTACGTGTAGAAAAATCAATTTCCTCAAGAACCAAAACAGATTCAAGTAAGGGGATTTCGATCTAAATTTGGAGATATCATGAACTAAAATATTGTAATAAAAAAATTCTTGAAAAGACGGGAAGGTAAAAAAATTGTATAAACTCTACTATACCGACCGTGAATTACTAAAAACTCACACGTAATTTAACAAATCCCCTTCCCGGTACATGTGCAGAAAAGGAACTCAAAAGTTTATATTTTGAACAGAAATTTCGAAACAAATTTTCTTAATATTATGATCATAAATATTATATTATATAATTTGAATATGACAGTACGAAAATGATTAGATTGCGAGATCATTCATAGAACAACTTGATAATCTGTTGTCACATATGATATACCAAAAAGTCGAGTCTTCAAGTTACTATGCAATTCAAGTTCGTTCAAAGAGTAAGAAAGCAAAAATAAATAATAGTTTAAAAAACTAAAAAACACGCTTTTATAGCAGATCGAACTAAAATGTAAGAAATAATTTTTAAATAATAAGATATTGTCCCAACAGCAATAGGTGGGCAACTAACTCGATAAAATCAATTAGTTTTCAGAGAGTTTAAAATAATAGTAAAGTGATGAACAGAAAAAATTTATCATATAAAAAGCGTGGGGTGTTCGACATCAATTGTTACAGATATTTCATTAGTAGCTATTTCTAAAAATTGAGTTAGTATACAAATATATGACAAAGCACCCTACGCTTTTTATATGATAAATTTGTTTGTATCACTTTACTATTATTTTAAACTCTCTGAAAACTAATTGATTTTATCGAGTTAGTTGCCTATCTATTGCTGTTGGTACATCTTATTATTTAAAAATTATTTCTTACTTTTTAGTTCAATCTGTTATAAAAGCGTGTTTTTAGTTTTTATTAAACTATTATTTAACAGTTAACATCCTATCAAATCCACAAGTCACTGCGATTTTAAACGCCCACTCAGTAAAAGTACATAACCTTAACCCGTAGAGTCCACACTCCATCTGCGCATACATAAAGTTCACACTAGTGCGAATTGGGATTTGACTGTTTGAATTTGAATTGGGTTTTGAATGTAAAATTTCATTAGTAATTTGATGGTGATAACGACTTTTAGACAATAATTGAATCTGTTTTCAAAAATAAGAATTTTTGAAAGTACAATTTTGAAAAAGTCACTTTTTCTATAAAAAGGTACCATTTTCTCTATATTTAATAAAAGTGGATGGGCCCAACAAGGTTTTGAAGCTGATATATTGTACTTCAAAGGGAAAAAAACATTTTTGTAGAAAAATAAAAATGAATATTTTTTAAAAGAGGTGAATTTGGGGTACTTTTGGAGTAGGAAAATGAGCATAATTCGATAATTTATGAATAACAATATTGTTTATATCATTACTTTTTCGTCAAATATTACAGTGAAATTAGAAGTAAAAGTTTTTCTAAATTCTAGTCGGTAAAATGAGTGCAGAATTATGCTTATTTCCCTACTTCAAAAGTACCCCAAATTCACACTCTTAAAAAAAATATTTATTTTCATTTTTCTTCGATAATGTTTTTTTTTTCCTGAAAGTACAATATTTCTACTTTTAAACCTCGTTGCACCCAATCCACTTTTAAGAAATATAACGAAAATGGTACCTTTTTATAGAAAAAGTGACTTTTTTCAAAATTGTACCTTTGAAAATTCTTATTTTTAAAAACAGCTCTAATTATTATTAAACTTTCATTATCACCATCAAATTTCTGATAAAATTTCATATCCAAAACACGACTTTTAATTTGAATTTGTTTGCATTTTAAGAGAATTATCAGCGATCAAAAACGCAACCATAGGGTCCACACTAATGGGAATTCGCACCAAGGCTAACCTTTCAACCCCACATCACGGGTAGTTTTAGACGAATGACGCTGGGACTATGGGGACTGATGCAGTAGGGGTCGAACATATTTAATGTATGGGAGGGAGGCCCTTCTACCTGCTGGGTGAGAAGGGACATTTATTTTAAAATTTTGCTGGTGCGAATTCGCACTAGTGTGGTATTTACGGGTTAAAGGACAGTTAATACTTAATTTACCGGTCTTCTTGATGGAGGTTCCTCGTGCTGGCTTTCGTCGGACTGCTCGACACTAGACTCATTATTGCCATGAGGGTTGTCAGACATCTTTATCTTTTTTTCTTATTAAAAATGAAAAAATGAACTGAACCACGGCAATCCATGCAGCTAAACGGAGGTTCACTGACGTTGCTGCAGTACAGAGTGTCACTTATATGCGCATTGCGCAGCTGGAATGTGCAGTGCAGTTTGGCGGTCACTTCGAATTTTGAAATGATGAAATTGTCATTATCCCAGCAATTCGAAGAAATTTATATTCATGTTCACTAATTATGAATATTCATTTATTTTGGATGATAGAATTCTCACTATTATTCGAGAATGAATTATGAAATGCTGTCACCACGTGTGTTTTAACATGGAATTCATCCTTAAAATGAATTATAACAGACATCAGCGCATTTTCATGCAGAAGCAATTGGATTTTCAATAGGTAATAGGGAATGAAATCAAACTTAAAATTATTGAAATATTGATAATAAGTATTCTGCATGTGAATACGAACTTTCACATCCTAATTTTGACTCTGTAATATTTTATAAGTCGAGATGACGTCATTTCGACGTCATTTCGACGTCATTTAAACATCGATTTTCATATGATGCAAATTCGGAAAATATTTGTAGATATCACTCAAATTACGATAAATATTCACGCACAAAGTACTTTCTGAAGCATAATAATTGTGGTCGAAATCGACTTAAAATTCGACGATGATTTCGACTCGACGATGGTACGACGGTGATGACGTCGTTTCGACGTTGGATCGGCGATCCATTCCTGACTGGGTTAAATGATAAATTTTCCGCAAAGAAAATTAATTCTGGACCGATCAAGATGAATTTTTAGCAAAGTAAATGAATTTTCAACTAGGAGAGATCATTTTTCAACCAGAAATGGAATATTCAAATTGCTTCTTAAAAAAAGGATAAACCTCCAAAGAGCCCATAGGGGCCATCCATAAATCACTTGATTGGTTTTTTGCTAATTTTCGAACCCCACCTATGTTTCTTGAACTGAATATTTTCGATATGAATTTTTATTACAGAGTATAGTGTGAAAAAATATATAGCTTTACAAACTAAAGTAGTAACTGTAGTGTAAACTACCTTACTGTACAATGGAATTTCGATCGATTTGATGAGTGAACAAAAAATAAGTTCGCATACATGTTCCCCGCGTGAGCACGCATAAGCGAGTTCTTCATTTCTGGTGTCCTTTTACTACACGCATATATTGTTTCTACAGTACACCCGCATATTCAGAACGATACATCTTTTCAACCCTTATTTCTGAAGATAGTTTGTCATGTTAATTTCGCTTACGAGAATTCAAGGGTGGCCTAGGCTTTTAACGCACTGCCACCGTCCCGCGATTCCTCGCTAGCATCGAAATGCAAATCTGCCCGACGCCGATGAAAGGGTTAACTGAACTGCCGGCCATTAATATGCTAATAGTTTTCGAGTTTTGAGATTCCGGCTTATGAAAGTTATTATAAGACTGTAATGACCCGGAAAGGCTTTTTCCGGTAGGGTTCTTCTGTGGTTTACTGACTCGATAGTTTAACGATTGTCCGCTCTTCGACACCTCTATTTATATCAGATAGACTGCCCAATGTCCATACTCGTACGCAGTATCGTACATTTAACTCATCAATCACATTCCTTTGTGAATCATGCACAGATCCACTGTACTCTTACACTTTTCAGTAATTCATTTAAGGTAGCTTAGTAGGTCAATCATACTTGTATTAAAAAAATCTGACATTCATAACACAGGCCTAAAAAAAAGTTCTTTATGCTAGGGATCTGACTGTGGCATTCTTATAAATTTTGAGGCGCTGAAACTGAATCTAACGTCAGAAATGATCCATCAGGTCAATTTTGTGAGAAAATTGATATTTTTGGCAATTACTTCAAAAAAAGTAGGCCGTAAACTTAATTTTCTAAAGACATCTAATAGGGCTTAAAGTGAAGCTTGTATCTTGTACTTTCAGGTGATTAAATTGAGAGAAAAATTGCCATTGCCTATCTGTTTTTTCTTGCGCGCGCGTTCAAGATAGGAGATAGAAAAATGTGTACACTCTCATCCTAATGCAAAGGTATTAGTTTTATGTAAAATTTGACTTTATAGGTTTTAATGAAATTTCTACTTTCTGTGGTCTGTCTATCGTATCCTGTAGGCACGATAACTTTAGAAAGACTGACCAAATTGAATTGAGCTTTGGCACACTTTTTTTAATGCTAAAAATAAAGAACGAGTTCGTTAACCAGCCATGTTGTACCAACAGTTATGGTTTTATTCATCAAAAATACTTTTTCAAAAATAAAAAATTTCACTTTCCAGCAAAAATATATACGAGAGGAGAAAAAAATGTTGACAAGCAAAATTGTTCATCCCAAAATGATCTACTCTAATTCGGAACATATTTTGGTAAGAAGAATATTTTTTATTTTAATCGTGATGTTGCTTTGAAAAAAGTTCCATTTTCCCGAAAAACTATGTAAAAATTCTTTGTAACGGGTTTCCTTCCAAATTACAATACATAAGATTCTGAAACTTGACACAAAAATTTGTCATGGCTTGACGGTTTACCTGTAAAAATTTTTATATTTCCCCTTTCTTTTTTTGATATTTATGCAAAATACAAATTCTGAGAACCGGATGTGAATAAAAAGGTTTTTTCAAGAACCATATTTCACTCTCCTTTCTTGAAAACCTGGGCACTTTGTTTTCCCTCCATATGACAACGTTCTTCGAGCCGATCGGTGTCTTAACATATTTCCCGGCGGTACAGTCACTGTGAATTATTGTCATTTAAACCTGAATTTCTTGTGAAACCGGATTTCACGGATCTTGAAAGGTTGCACATTCATCGAAATAATTATTCCTTGTGTTGAGGCACACATGGCTGTTACGAATGTAATTAAGTGTTGCCACGTCTTCTGCTCTGATCGGCATTCATAATGACAAAAATACTAAAAAAAACTTGAAAACTCCTGGTTTGATGTATTCTTTAAAAAAAAATATGCAAGAGAAAAAGTTTATTAAAAAAAAAAAGATTGATTCCTGGTTTTCGTATTCTTCGCTATTATATAAATAAAAACATATTGTAAATAATTAAAAAATAACTACATAACAAAACTGCAATGATATTAAAAAAGAATTTGAATTAATAACTGAAAACAATTTTGAAAATATATATGAAACTGAATATGTCAAAAAAATAAATAACTAAACATTTACAAAATTTAAAAAAACTCTCGGTTTATGTGTTCTTATTAGAAGCATAAACTTATACTTCTTAAACAGTACCGGTAGACGGCATCACTGAGCAGAGTATAGCACTGGCAACTTGCTGCGTTCTTGCGAGTTTCTCACTGCAACATTGAGTGTTAGAATAAACTATCCTATTGAAAAAGCTCAAAAAGTTTTTGTTTAAAAGCCCTAAGGCCCCACAGGTTATGGAGAAATGGCATGCTTCCACAGCGACTGTGTAGCTATGGAACCATAATTATTGTGACAATATGAGGTGCACTTAGAAAGTGAAAAGGAAAAATGACGTCACGAAGGGTGACGCCGCCAAGGGACGCCACGAGGAGCCCAGGAGAAGGGACGTGGCAAAAGGACGCAGTTTGGACGAGGGACATCTCCATTCATTTGGAAGATTTTGGAGGAACTTGTAAAACAAAGTGATTTCTTAAAATATGCCGATATGAATAAATTTGCATCTAGCGCCCCTACAGGAAATCTAGGTTATTTATAGATACTTTCTAGACTCAGCTCCTCTAGCGAAAGTCCAGGACAATTTTATGGCAGTCGCATTGTCTAGGGTTCGGCTAGAGTTCATCTAGTGGTGTCTAATAAGTTTTACCTGCGACCCATTTGAGTCTAGCATTCGTCTAGTATCATCTGGAAAGGGGTCAATTCTAGATTATGTGCTCCTAGACATTCTTATCTAGAAATCGTCTAGATTTCCGGTAGGGGCTAGTAGAAAATTTATAGTGTGCTTTTGGAGGTAGGGTGGAATCTAGAATAAAAAAATAAATAAAAGAGAAGAATATTGAGAATTAAAATTTAGAATGAAAAATTTCGACGTCTAATTGAGAAGTAAAAAAATAGTACAAAAATCGGAGTAGCGTGGCGTGGGGACGCAACAGCTCGCTTGTGCAAGTCGAAACACGCACAGACAAGATAGCGATATCCGTGCCGACAAAGTTTTAATACGGATTCCTATAAGATTTTTTGCGAGAAATCATACTCTGAAAGTTTTAAATCGATATCTCAAATAGTTTTTGAGTTACCAATTAAAATTTTTTTTTTAAATTCTGTGACCAGTCACAGAGGTGCCTTTCTGCCCCCCATGAGGCGTTTATTTCGAAAACTTGTCGATATATCGATTTAAAAATTTCAGATCCATGTTTCTTGCAGAAAATCCCATCGAAATCCATATTCAGAAATTATGTTGACCAAAAATAAAAGTGAATAATTTTAACATGAAGAATCAATATATCGAAAACTATTCGATATGTCGATTTGAAACTTTCAGAATTGTGTTTTTCGCAAAAAATCCTATCGGAATCCACATTAAAACTTTCTCGCCACGGATATTGTAATCTACTCCACGCAAGAAAAAAAATATCGCCGGCACTCTTTGTGTTTCAGCATGAGAGGGAGGCCATGTCCGTCTCACCCTCAATTGAAGATGAGTACACTTACATAGGTCATGGAGATAGAAACCTCACAAGAAAACTCAAGGTTGACTGAGATTCAACAACAAAACTGTAAGTTAAATTTCGAATGTTGTGAACAACAATAGATGATTAGAAATCGGATCCGAGAACATTCATTGCTATGTCATTAGATGTTAATAAGAGTAATGTTGACAGCCGAGTAGAACATAAATCCAGGTCCGTTGAACTTGGATATCATAACTATGTCAACGCCTGGCATACAGAGAGAACCTCCAGCAGATTCTAGCCTGATAAGTGCTACGAAGGCCGTTTAGGAAATTTTAGATGCAGCCAAGGTTTTACTCCAAAACTTAGAAAAACGACTCAGGCCAATTTAGAAGCGGAAAGGTGCAAACTAAGAACGGAAGAGGTAAGCAGACATGATGAAATCAATAAAAATGTTAGATTTGCTGCTCCCCCAAATCAATTAAGAAGTAATAATGACATTGTATAATGAGAAAGTTCAAGCAATGATTTAGGTGTTACAGACGAAATTAGAGACAATTTTAATAAATTAAAGAAAACATTAAAAGTAGAGAAAAAATTATCTAAAGTAAATGTTTAAAAAAAATATCTATTAACAAGAAAAGTAAATTTCAATTCATGGTTACATTAGTTATATTCAAAATTAATGGCAAGCTAAAAAAACTAAAAAAAAACAGTTCTCGTCAGATCACTGAAGTTAAGCAGCGTTGGGCGCGGTTAGTACTTGGATGGGTGACCATTCGAGAATACTGCGTGCTGTTGGCCCACCGTGGGTGTGGTGAGCCCACACTTGTAGTAGTTATTTACTACAAGAAACTATCCACCTAGAAACACTATCCGAATCGGGTAGTGTCACGCCTACCCTGAAAGGGAAATGGCTTAATGGTATACTTACTTACTTACCTTTTAGATATTACTGATACCTCAGCACCAAAGCCTAAGAGATTAGATAAAGAGACAATCGTTAAGGGAAATGGAATTGTTAGCGATATGATTGTTGATCATTTATACGAAGAGTTTCATAGGAGAATACTTAATACAGTCTGTGTCAGAAGAAAGGAACCGCGATTTTTTGAAAAGTAAAAAATATATTCTTGTCTGCTTTTCGCGACTTGATTGTCCTAACCAGAGGGCTACGACGCCAGCCCTAATTTATTTAATTGTCGCTAAAAACCTCGTGGTTAACTGCAAAAGTTATTAAAAAATCGAAAAAATTCGTTGTGAAGTTGAACCAGCGGTATAAAGTTCACAAAAACGTCGATGACTTTCACAATTGGGGCTCGAAGCGGGCGACCACGAGCAAGCAGGACAAGGCGATTCTCCAGCGGTTCGAGTGGATTCCTTGAAACGTTAATTACCGTCCCGCGACATCAAAGCCTCTGATCTCTGAGAGACACATTGAAAAACGCAAGGCATGGGCTAGCGAAAACTAGCGAAAGGGGCCTTCCCAGTCCCCAGATACCAACCCCATCGAAAATGTGTGGTGAATTATGAAAGCCCAACTCGCTGGAAAGCCTATCCACGATTTCAAACAACTGATGCGCGCTATCCGCAAAATTTGTTCCTGTTTGTCCACGGACATCGCGGAAAGGCTGGTTGAAAGTATGTCAAGAAGGGACCAGGATATACTTGACAAAACGATGGGGATTATGCGGCATATTAAATACTTGCGACTTGTAATGTTGAATATATACTTCAATGTAAAAAAAAAACAGACTGTATTAAAGATCCGAAAATTGTTCTGGAAAAATTAAAAGCGTACAAAAAAAGTGAGACAAATACTACTCATTTTTCGGTAAGGAGACAGCTCTGAATTAATGATGAAATAAAAACAGAGAATCAAGTTTGAGCGCGCCTAGGACGCGCGATTATTGGATCTCGCGCTTCGCGCTCGATCATATATTTATATCGCGCTTCGCGCTCGATTATATATTCACCTCGCGCTACGCGCTCGGGCGTATTTACATCGCGCTATACGCTCGGCTCCTCTAGATTTTTGAACTTCGTGTTCGACTTGGATGAAAAGAAAAAGTTTGTTTGCAAATATTATAAAATTATCAAAACCTCTACATATTAAGTGATTCTTAAATTTGTTTTTATTTTAGACTGAAAAGGAACTTTATTTACTCAAGGTTCTATCGACCTTAAGGAACACATTCTCATCCAGACACTCGCGCTTCGCGCTCGATATTTGATTTGAAAATCATTTGAACCTTGCGTTTCGCGCTCGGTTCTGTGCACCGTATGATAGAAACAAAAAAGTTTGAGCGCACTTACGGAGTGCGATTTGGTCGTCGCGCTTCGCGCTCCGAAATACACTGATCGCGCACTTTGTGCTTCGTGCTATATGTTCTTCATATACAAATTACTTAATTTGTATTTGATTTCAAATGAAAAGTAATGATATAATTTAGGCGACAAATTTGATTAGTTAACATTTTATTTTAGCTTGTGCCGTTTATCAAAAAAGTTAATTTTTTTCATTTTGAATATATTCTTACAACAAAAATTGATTACAGATTTGTAAGTCTTTTTTGAATGCACAATTTTTGTTCATTTATCTGTTTTCGTACCTTGCATTGTTTTCAAAAATTTGAGTTTTTTTACTGTCAATGTTATTTTCACGAATAAAACAAAAACCACGCATCCTATCGAAACATGAGTCACAAAAAATGTGTACCTCTTCCTTGGATGAACAAATTTTGTTTCGGTCATTTTTTCGTAGCTGGTAACATTCGTCTGAAAATTTGATTTTTCTATTTTCAATGCTGTTTTTTACGAATAAAACAAAAACTACGCGTCATATCAAAAAGTGAATGATAAGAAATTTGTAGATCTTTTTTAGGTGCACAATTTTGGTGAGATGATCTTTTCTGGTATCTTTCATAGTTTGACAGCAGAATGGCTTTTTTGATTTTTCATCAATTTTTTGTGCGATCAAAATTTGAATTTTTTATTTTTCAAAAAATTCGAAAAGTTGTTATGAAAATATTATAGGGTGTTCAAGAATCAACGTTTTCCTCCTCTTGACTTTTTTTCATATCGTGCGTTTTTCGGCTTAAAATGTTCATTGTCGTTTGTTTTTTGGGAATTTTGAAAATGCTATAACTCCAGTAATTTTTTTTTTATCACGAAAAGTCATGAGAATATTTTGTTCGTCATTTTTCGTACTACTAATAACCGTAAATAGAATTTTCAAATCTTCAAAAAAAGTGGTCTCAAAAATTTTCAAAATGTGCTCACTTTTTGAATTTTCATCCAAAATAGCTGGTTAACGAACTCGTTCTCTATTTTTAGGCCATAAAAAAGTGTGCCAAAGCTCAATCAAATGTGATCATTTTTTCGAAAGTTATCGTGGCTACAGACAGACAGACAGACTACAGACAGACAGACACCTTGGTAAAAATAGTTTTTTCTAGCTCAGGGGGTCTCAAAACGTGGAGATTTGATGAAAACCGAGTATGTCAAATTTTACATAAAACCAATACCTTCTCATTAGAATGAGAATGTAAAAAGATCAGCTTTTTACCCAGCTGTATCAAAATCAGCATTACAGCTACGCTCTGCTGATCTAATTAGAAAATCAAACAGATCATCGGGAGATGAATTCAGAAGAAATAAATTCTTTTTATCATATTTAGAGGCTGAATGACTTGCAGATGTCAGATGAAACGACGAAACAAAGGCCAGTCTGACACAAAATACAAAAAAGAGGCCAGTCAAATTCGAAAGATGGTGTTTTAGATGTAACAAAGGTGGACACAGATCAACCGGTTGTCCACTCACCGAATTCGAATTGTGGTATTGTTGTTATTGCTAAAAGATAGCAGACTAAAAACGTGATGATTGCTGGAACAAAGGCAACTTCAATCAATCCTCCAGAGGTAGAGGTCGTGGAGGACAAGGTAGAATGTATGTTCCTAATAGAAATAATAATAATTTGAGAAAGGGAATACCTGAATTCAGAGGCAAGAAGGGAGCAGCAAAAAAAACTTTAGAGGAGCTAGTAATAGCAGAAAATTGGTAAAAAGGCGATATAGAGGCCTGGTAAAAAAAACTACAGAACGGGAAATGAAGCCCAAGAAAATGACTCCAAAGATCAACAAATAGGCAAAGTAGTCTAAAGGTTAGATACGCAAAATAAAAGAAATGAAATTACGTTTATTGCAAACTCGGGGACGACTGACCATTAGGGTGGCCCTTATTTTTCACTTTTTGAATTTCTTTGGTCTCATCCCCAGTTTTGTTCGAATGCTCAAAAAACATCTCCAAATTTGAGCGAAATCGGTTAATATTCAGGGATCGCGCAAATACCATAAAGTTTTCCATCGATTTAACACGGGAAAAAGTCAGCTTTTTATAAATCTAATATTTAAACGCGATGATATGTTATAAATAACACCGTATTTCAGTAAATTGTTCATCATAAATGTTGAGGGTAACTGACTTTAAACCACTTTTATGGGTCCCTGAAGAAAACCATGTATAAATGACAACCACGCTACTGACCATATTATAAATAAAAGTATACCCTTAAGCGAATTTAAGAATGGTTCAGGCGAAGTAATAAAGAGCGCGAATAAAAATAGAGCCGTGAACATAACCGTAGATGGAAAAGCGAATTTATATTTACAATCCAAACATTCTGAATATGAAGTAGTTGAATTAGCAAATGTTATTCCTGCGGGTGATACATCAGAAAATTCAATTTCCCTTGGATGATTTGCTGATGCTAGTTTTGGTATATATTTAGATAATGAAAAGTTAAAAATCTTTGATAAAGAGATAGGTAAAACCTTTCTAAATGAAAAATATTAAAAGCCTAATTGGACAGAAACTATGATAGTTAAGAAATTAAAAGACATAGATGTAGACTTGGAATGCGGAAACTATCAATGAAAAGCTAGAATAGTAACTGTTGACGAGCTTACCGAGAAAACGCAAACAAAACTCAAAAGT
Organism: Andricus curvator; assembly: GCA_932195095.1. Lineage (NCBI taxonomy): Eukaryota > Metazoa > Arthropoda > Insecta > Hymenoptera > Cynipidae > Andricus > Andricus curvator. The sequence goes on from CAKNYM010046113.1 coordinate 80,861, forward strand.
ACAGAGATATTAGATTCGGAGCTAGTAGAAGGAATAAAAGATAAATCAGAATTAGATGACACTAGCGTTCGGGAGAGAGATTGACGGAAAGCTCGATTAAGCAGAAAACCTAGAAGTTAAAGCAACAAGGAAAGATAAATACTTAGATTTTAATGAGTCAATCTTGAGTAGACAAATAATAGAGTAAGACAGATAAGTATGAACATATTGAATTAGAGGCATTTGTACTACAAAACCATTAAAGATAGAAACAAACAATATTATAAAACAAAATAAGGCCATGTTATGGCTTGTTCGCGGCTAGGATATGCGTCTTTAAATTACCTAAAGAAATTGCAAACGTGAGAAGGAAAGTTGAAACATGAAAAATTCGATAATTCGATCTTCGATTACGAAATATGTATAATAGCAAAAATGGAATGATTACCATGTAGAGATAAAAGAACTAGAGCAACAAGGCCACTGAAAATATTTCATATGGACACGATCGGACCTATTCAACCAGTATCACATCCAGGGGGAAAAAGATTTATTACCGAATCAGGAAAATATCTAAAAAGATTTCTAGCATCAACGCGGAACTTATTAGAAGATGAAAAAGTATGTTACATTAGATCAGACTAGGTCCCTGAAATCACAGGAGGAGAATTTGCAGAGATAATGAAAAAAGAAGGTATGAAGAGAGATTTTTCACCTCCATATACACCAAACCATAATGTGACTGCGGAAAGATATGATAAAACGTTACAGAAAAAAGTTAGAGCTTATATGTATGTTCGATACATGCATACAATCGCATTCCACACAAGTCAATAGAATATGATGTACCAATTAAGGAATGCGCACCTAATGCCAATAGTCATTTCGACAAAATTGGAAGATTTGCATGTAAAGCTTATGCGAGGGTTCCAAAAATGGAAACTTAATTCTCGGAAAAAGCGAATGAAGCGAATAGTCGGTTATACCTCAACAGGGTATATTTTGTCGCATCCCAGTTCAGGAAATTTTTAGAGTCACGGTATGCGCGTTCCAATGAGAAATGGAGTTATTGTGATGCGTTTAGTAGTAGCAAACTAGATTTAGAAGTAATAGAAAAAAAAAAGAATTAGAAGATGAAAACTGGCTAATAGAATTTAAAGATTGTAACATAGAAGAGCCAGAAAAAGTAGATGTTAAACAAAACAAAAGGTGAAGACAGAAAAAGCGAAAAATAGAAATAGGAGCTGGAGAAGAAGTTGTACCAAAAAAAATTATAATCTGAGAGGGATGCAAAATCAAAATGAGAAAAGAGACAATATGCAAGAGTAGCAAAACAGTCAGAAAAATCATTAGTACATGATACGAGTTTTCCTTTCTTCACCGTTAAAAAATTAGCTGTTAAACAAATTCAATTCCGAGATCAGGCAGAAGAAGGTTAATTAAGTAACAATTTAGAAGGAGATGAGTTAAAACATGCACTATTGTCATGTATAAATAACGATCCAGTATTTTATAAAGAGGCAATCTCAACAGAGAATAAGTTAGAGTGGGAAAAAGCTATTAGAGAATAGTTTAAATCTATAAAAGATAATAAAGTTTGGAATTTACTAGATAGACCAAAAACAATAAAAGATGGAAGTAAACTTAACGTTATAGATTCAAGATGATTATTTTAAAGGAAGATGGGAGAAGATTGAAGAAACAAATTTAAAGCTAGATTAGTAATTAGAGGGTTTAAAGATGAAAAGGCTTACGAGCTAAAAGAGAAATATGCTCCAGTCTCCAGATTATCAGTTGTTAGATCAGTATTAGCAATCATAAATGAATATGATTTAGAAGTAAGCCAAACGGATATTAATACAGCATTCCTGAATGATATATTAGAAGAAGAAAATTATATGGAAATACCAGAAGGCCTCGAGTGTGATGAAAGAAATAGAAAAACAAAAGTGTGCACATCAGAGCGAGCACTATATGGAACCTTAAAATTATTTGAGCTTAACAATTAGAAGGGATAGAAGCAAATTATTATTAGTATCGATTAGCAATTCGAACTCGAAAGTTCATTGCCTCATCTACCCGAAACCGCCACGCATCTCTATCCTGTGCAATCTCCATCCAGTTTAAGTAATCATGTCCTAGTTCTTTTAGATCATCCCTTACATTTTTCTCCCATCTGTTTCTCGGTCTGCCTAGAGGTCTCTTACCAGTCGGTTTTGCTCTTAAAACTTGCGCTACTGTTCTTTCATTGCCCATTCTTGCTACATGACCCGCCCATCTTAATTTACGCGCTTTCATTACTCTATTAATGCTTGCTGACCTTTAGAGAGCATGCAGCTCATCATTATGCAGTCTTCTCCATTCACCAGTCTCTTCGTCCCTCTTTGAACCATAGATTTTCCTAAGTACTTTATTTTCGAAAACTCTAAACCTATTCTCCTCTCCTTCGTCAGCGCCCACGTTTCACACCCGTACATGACGACCCGCATTATTATCGTTTTGTAAATTCTTACTTTGATGTTTCTAGATAGCGATCGCGATTTTAGTAGCGTGTTTGCTGCATAATGGCACCCATTTCCAGCGTGCAGCCGCACGTTGATTTCCGTTTTAATGTTATTCTCGCTAGTTATAATATACCCGAGGTATTTAAACTCGTTAACCCTTTCAAATTTCATATTTCCGGCCATTAGGTCCCTGCTTACATTACTTTGTTCGGATCTGACGACGGTCATATATTTTGTCTTCGATTCGCTAACTTCCAACCCAATATCTTTGGCTTTTGTGATCAAGATTTCTGCATTTTCAACTACGGTTTCTTGATCATCCCCTAGTAATTCGAGATCATCTGCATACCCAAGAATTTGTATTATCCCATTGAGGGTAGCACGGGTCGGATTCGCTTGTACTTGTCTGACCACGTATTCTAAAACTAAGTTGAAAAGGGCGCACGAAAGTGCATCGCCCTGTTTCAGGCCATCGCGGATCGAAAACTCTTCGGATAAACTTCCGTTTACACGTATTCTACCCATACTGCCGCTTAAGCAAATTTCGATAAGTCTAACTAATTTGGTCGGTGCACCCAAGAACTCTAGGATCCAGTACATTCGTGCGTGTATAATAGAGTCGTAAGCTTTTTTGAAATCGATACATAGCTGATGTACTACTTCATTAAATTCCCATTTCTTTTCTAACACTTGTCTAATTGTAAACATTTGATCCCTTGTAGATCGGTTTCGGCGGAATACACACTGGTAATCCCCAATGATTTCCTCGGCAAAAGGAGTTAGTCTACTTAAGATTACATTGGACAGGATCTTAAAGCACGAAGGCGCAAGTGAAATTCCTCGATAATTGTTACATTTCGTTTTATCGCCTTTTTTAAAGATGGGAATAATAATAGAGGTATTCCCTAGATTTGGCAGTCAATAAGGTAACTTGTGCAGTTCCGTCCTCCTGAATAATGCGGAGGTACACGGCTGCTGCATAGGCTCTGCTCGAAGCGTCAGAAAAGCCATGCAGTTCGCAACCTAAAATGTCAGTGCTTTGACCAGTCCATCGCGGTATCTGAATAGCTTTAAGTTCAGTAAGACTCTTATAATATTTGGACCAATGGTCCTCTAAGTATGTGGGTAACGGTTCGTCCCACTTAAGTTCTTGATAACATAGCTGTTACATTAGGCGCTTAGCGACTATTAATACCGGAGATAGCCAGCCGAGTGGATCATATAACTTTGCTATAATAGAAAGAATTAGGCGCTTAGTCGGAGATTCCATAGGTCGGGACTCTACTTTGAATTGCAAAACATCAGATGTAGGATCCCATTGCAAACCTAAAACTTTTAATTTAATCTCCTCATCTATATGAAAATCAAACGCTCTCTCATGAGTTCCTGATGAACAGTCTGATAATAGTAACTCATTATTACAGTAAACTTCCTTTTATTCTACAGTTCGCTTATTCAACAGTTCACCTATTCTACATCCCCTACACACGCTTATTCTAATTTGCGCAGTTTCGTCATCTCCCACCACGGTCCCTGTACGGGCTGTACGGCCACGCCCGCATTAGTGGGTGACCAATTAAAAAAAAGAGGCTCGGAGAGCGGGAAGCCTTGAATTGAGTATTTTGACATGCCGTCATGTGAATGCACACAACTTTTTCGAGAAAATATTCTAAACAAAAAAGTCATAAGTGTACAAATAGTAATATTTCTCAAGTGTAGAATGGATTTTCTCAGCCATGTTTCATTCTGTTGTCGATTGACGTCCTTTCAGTGTCACGAAATACCATAAAATGTCCGAAATTTGAGGTTACAGTGCCACTAACCGCAAATTTGGGACAGTTGATTGTATTTCGTGACACTTAAAGGGCGCCAATCGACGAAAGAATGGGAAATGACTGAGAAAATAGATTTCACACTTGAGAAATAGTGCTAGTCAGACCGTTATCACTTACCTTTACTTTTCGAATATTTTGTCCAAAAAGTCGTATGCAGCTGTAGTCCCATATCCTAACCTTCCTGACGGCTGACATTTCCACCTATTTTAGCATTATACACTTGAAAAGTATTAATATTCAGACCTTTATAACTTACTTTAACGTTTACAAAACTTTCTCCAAAAAGTTGTTTGCACTCCTATGTCACTGCTATGCTAACCTTCCTCACATTTCCACTCATCCTTTCATGACCTGATACCATGCCACAACACTCACTAGTCTAGTCCGCGAAATACTTGAGTCATTTTTTGATTTTCTTATACTGAGTTTTAGTTGGCAAATTGTGGTAGTCCAACAAAAACACTTGAAAGACACTTGAAAAACACTGACATGCTAAGGGATCGCGATTTTATCAACTGCGCACTAAGTCGGGACCGTCTGAACCGTTTCCACTTGGAATGCATCTTATTGCGCAATATACTGGACTGAGTATTCGCGCATACAGTGGCCCTTCTGAGGCGAGAGTCGCAACTGTCTCTCGCCCCTTGAGCTGAGAAACTGCGTGGGCCAGCAGTTCTAGGAGTGTCGGGTGTACTTATCGGTATATTATTATTGATGGTATTTATTGATTTCAAATCGACCGCGGTTTTCGGAACACGCGCATTTGAAAAAGTTACTTAGCGCAAGCGCATCGATACAAGTAGATCATGTATACAAGAACGGGGCAGCCAATGAACGTCGCTTGATAAAAAGAACCTGCCTATTCGCGGTAGAGGTGGGGGCCCCTCCAGCCCTAGAATAACCGAACGTGTTCGTTTCAAGGCCAGTAGAATAAAACGAAGTTTACTGTACTTACCCATTTCCTTAGATTGCAACACCCCTGTTTGAACAGTTGAATAACTTGTGTTCTTAATTCTCGAGCTTCGTCTATTTCATCAGCGCCAAAAAGTACATCATCTACATAAAAATTATTTTCAAGAACTGATTTGGCTGCAGGAAAATTAGAACCCTCGCCAGTTGCTGACTGTTTGATGACTCGATTAGCGTTGTAAGGAGAACAAGCTGTGCCATATGTGACCGTCTTCAAATTTCAGGCCTCAAGCTGTTGTTTAGTAGAATACCAAACTATAAGTTGATATTTCCTATCACGAGGGTCGACCAAAATCTGTCTGAACATTTTTTCTATATCTGCTATGAAGACAAAGCGAAGAAAACGTTGGCGTAATATAATGGAAACTAGATCTGTAAGAATTTTAGGCCCTAGATGAAGATGCGAATTTAAAGACGTATTATTGGAAGTGAGACTCATAGCATTAAATACTACTCTTAAACGAATAGCAGAACTACTATCCTTAACAATAGGGTGCTAAGGTAAATAAATTGTTTGAGAAGTATCGATATCAAGAAACTACTGAACGCATTCCATGTATCCTAACTGTTCATATTCATTTAGAAATTCATCGTATTCAGAGTACAAAGAGGAATCCTTAAGCAAACGAGCATGTACCCTTTTTAATACTAATGTTGCTCTATTCAGAGAATTACCAATATCTATGAGAGGGCCGTTCCTGAAAGGCAAACGTACCATATACCTTCCCGATGGTTAGCGTTGATGACTCGATGAAAAATGCTGCTCGCAATCATCTTATCATAGGTCAAAAGTGATCTGGTTTTAGGTTCCTCTATCTCCCAGAATCTGAGCAAGTCGTCATGTAGAACTTCCTCGGTTATACTTTGATGAGATGTGATAGGTACAGTCCAGCTGGTAGTTCGTTTATAGACTGGCCCAGAGAGGATCCATCCGAAAACAGTATCCTGAGCTGTCTTCCAGGTGGAGTGTATAACGTTAAATGTAGTAATACCAACGCCTGCATGAATAGCGGTTCGAGCATACCTATTTTCGGCAGAAGTAATATTTGTACCAACTTTTTTGCAGTACCTATCGCCTCACCTCCTACACCGTAAACTAGTGCATTAACCTTTTGATACTTCGGATTCAAAATTTTAATTAATTTTTCAGATACAAAAGAACATTCCGAACGCTGATCTAGGAGAACTCTAAATTCATGAACCCGGCCATTATCAGCTCGTATATTAATTACAGCGGTTGCTAGTAGTTGCTACCCGCCGAGAGCGGGTGCTAATCTGAAAAACTGCATCCGCTCCTAGCAAAATCGCGGTAAAGTTTCAGCCGTAACCACGTCTCATGACCGTGAGATATGTGGTTACAGTCTGCGACGGCTTCAATACGCTGATCCGGCAAAAATCTTGTGCCTTCTGTGGGCACGGAGCGAACAAAAGACGAACGCCTTCTACATCTTCCCCGCAAACGTTTTAGCATTTTATTGACACGCAGGGATAATTTTCAAGCTAATAGCCAGTGAAAGCTTGGCACCTCCAAGAGCGCCGATGATCAGGAAGATTAGCTTAGCTATGATGTTTCTGTCAGCTGGAACCGAAAATTCGATAACAAACATGGTTCGCTTCTCGAAGTCAAGGAGAACTATGTCAGGCTTTGAATGCGCAACAGAAACAATTGACGAGAATATAAAGAATATACAGAATATATATATATATATATATATAATAGAATAGAACCGAAGGGCCTATGACAAAGCCACCGAACGCGTCCTCGGGTTGCGGATAGAGGGTTCCTGTACCAAGGGTTTCTGCTGAATATGGTTACAATAATTAATAAGCAGTCGCGGACAATTGTCCAGGGATGGTCCCGAAGGAATAACTCCTAAGCGGAGGCGTAACAACCGTGCCGAAAGCTGAATGGCACCTGGGTTAGGTGTCTCAAACGGTGACTCTGGGATACCGGGCGACCTCTCAGAGTATCAGCCTTATCCTTGCACGCGGGGCTCTACAAGGATGGACTAACCCTTTCCCTAGCTGCTCGTGGGAACAACAATGAAACCACCAAAACACCAAAATGTTGTAGATGCGGTTCAAGACAATCGAACGCGCAGAGCACCCGACAATGGGTCGGCAAACAATGCCGATCAGCCTAGAGTTCGGGGTGCTGAAAATAATTTAGATGGAAACACGACGACGAACCGGCGAAATGCCCACATTGAGTGGACGGATCGACTCAGGGATGACGTGCTAGACTGCTACGATGCCAGCATTATCCCTGTTCGCGGAGGCTTTATGGCGCTTATGCACACTCTGTGGTGCCAGAAGCACCCAGAGCTTCAGCACGTTTCGCATCAGTCTTTGCGAAATCAAGCCGACTACCTCCGGAAAAATGGATATGTACGCGGAGCGCTTCCCCAACCGCTGCTTTATCAAGCTGCAGACGAAGATGAGGAAGCGACATTGAGACCAACCGCAGAAAGCAGGCACCTTCTGAGAGATGATCTCAATTTCATTACTAGAAGGAACATTAAGATGCAAGTTCCTCCTGAGCCCCAAGATCTGGCTGAAATCGATGCCTTCCTTCGTGGAGATATCTCGCAAGAGTCCGACCTCTGGACCATCAATTGCTCAGTGTATGGTGGTGCGAGAACTTTGGCTGATTCAAATCGAAGGTTGAAACCAACGATGGATCAAAAGACCAAAAGGCGCTTGCATCAACTGAACAAGAAGATTGGATGAGCAAGACAGAATGCGTCCCGTGTTCAACGTGTGATTGACTACATAACATTTGGTAGACCGTTTACGAAAAGGGTTCGAAAGTTCGCCCAAGAACTGAGGATCGTGAATCACACACTAAACAAGTCAAAGCTGCTGACAATCAAGCAGCATATTTTTGACAAAATACGGCTGTTATCTGACGCAAGGAGGAGAATACAGAAGAGGGAGAGATGGATCAGGGAGAATCAACAGTTTCTCGCTGACCCATCGCGCCTCTTCAGCGATCTACATGTTTCTGTCAAAAATCCACCCAAGCCCAAGGAGGTAGAGACTTTTTGGAGAGAAGTGTACAAGATCCCGAAAACACTAGAGTTGAAAGAAGATACTAAAAATATCATCCGCTTCAAGGAGTTTTGCGACAACCTCATAAAATCTGAGGAGGAATGTCCATCAATCACTGCCGAAGAGGTGAAAAAAGCACTTAGAGGCACGAAGAACTTTTCCGCTGCTGGACCAGATTGTATCAAGAACTTTTGGTGGAAGGAGTTTACTTTTACACACCAACATTTGGCCCGCATATTCACCTCATATTTAAAGTCGGAGACGCCCATTCCGCAGTGGCTGGTCTTAGGACGCACTATACTCCTGTCAAAAAAAGGCAACTTGTCCAACCCAGAGAATTACAGGCCAATAACTTGTTTGAACACGTTGTATAAGATCTTTACAGCTGTACTCAACAACAGGATTGTTCGACGAATTGAGCCTGTATGGCGAGAGATGTACGAACAACGTGGCTCGAAAAAAGGTGTATCAGGCTGTCGAGAGAACCTGCTAATTGACAGGTGTATCTGTAAGGACGCTGCAGCCCATCAGCGCGTCCTGTCAATGGCCTGGATTGACTATCGGAAAGCTTTCGATTCAACCTCTCATAGACTTATCATCTGTCTGTTGGAAAGCTTGAAGGTACATCCACACATAGTGAGATGCATAGAGAGATTGATGCCTCTTTGAAAAACTAGATTTACTATCTCATCTAGAAATTATCGTGTGACAACGAATAACGTCACCTTCCAGAGGGGCGTCTTTCAAGGTGATACCATGAGCCCTTTGCTTTTTTGCATCACACTTTTGCCTCTATCTCTCGCACTACGAAGGAGCGTTCCTTTACAAAGCCGCGGAGCAAGCGGCCGAGACCCTTGGCCTGAATTTTAAAATCAGAAGTGAGGAAAGTGCATTACTTCATCTAGATGCTTCACTTCTAAAAACCAAAGTGAAGAAAGCAGAGGTTGAAAATTTTCACAAAGAGCTACTCGACAAGAAGATGCACGGAAACTTTCACAGAAATGTAGAAAAACAGTCCTTGTCGAAGGAGCAAACTTTTGCTTTCCTCAAATCATCAGGGCTTAATTCAGGTACAGAGGGTTTTATTTTTGCATGCCAGGATGGTGTCATTTCCACCTTAGCATACCGTGAGCGCATTTTATGTCAAGAAGTTCCCAGTGATAGGTGCAGAGCGTGTAATGCACACGCTGAGTACCTAGAACACATACTATCAGGGTGTCCGACCCACGCGGGAACGACGTATATCTATAGACATAATGCTGCCCTAAGAGTGCTTTATTACCATCTTTGTCGCTCTTACGGTGTTGGCCGCGACCCTGCCCTGCCGAACGCTCCAAGGGAGATAGAGTCGATTGTCCGAAACGATAAGTGCCAAATTTTCTGGAACTACGATTTTCGGGCAGCAGGCTCCGTTGCGCACTCGAGGCCTGACATTGTTCTCCATGACTTCGAGAAACGAACTATATTCGTGATCGAATTCTCGGCTCCGTCCGAATACAACATCACTGAAAAGGAGAAAGAAAAAGAGGAGAGGTATCAAGACCTTAAAAGAGAGCTACAACGACTGTACCCAAAATATTCGGTACAAGTAATTGTCCCGCGTGCCAAAAATATGCCAAGGCACTTGCGAGATGGATGAAGAAAGCTGTCATCCTTGGGTCGCTTCGTGTCCTCAAGATACACGAGGGTTTCGCCGGCCTGTTTTGTGATTTTGTCGTTGCCTATGACCACCCATCTCACGGTTGTGATACGTGGCCATAGGTGTGATTTACCGCGTTGCTACTGGGGGCTATTGCCATTTTCTTGGATGGCAGTTGCTCTTAGTGGGACCCTGCGGTGGTTGTTTAACTTTTTTTTTTAAATTATATATATATATATATATATATATATATATATATATATATATATATACATAAACGTTCTTACTTTTCTCTGTAGTATTGTCATTGTATTGAGTGTAAATAAATTTGGAAATACATTTCTTTTAAGTACAGTCTCGATAGTTACATACTTGTTCTGTCATTCTTTTAATTTTTTGTGACTTCGCTTTCTGGGTCTTGTGGATTTTTTGTGTGTATTTTTATGCTAACAAAATTATACGCATGCTCAGCAAAAATTTCAAACCATAAGTTAAAAAGATAATTTCTTCAAATACCAAAATCGAAACTTCAAGGGGCCGTCTATAAAATGCATTAACAAATTTAGGGAGGAGGGTGTAATGCTAAAAACTACAATTGGAACAGGGATTGGAGGGGGAAGAGAGTTGAAGTAAGGTTACGAACTTAGATAGCATTCAGTACTATTTTGTTGAAGATTCTATTTTTTTTGGTCGTTAATTAATTATTTTTTGGTGCACTTCCAAAGACTCCATACCTCCGATTATTTGAAACTCTGTACGTCTATGTATTTTCACGCGCTGATTACGAATATGATAGTAAAAATACCCGCAAATTTAATTTTCATGGTAAAAACGATGTAAAACCCATAAAAGTCAAGGTTTTTGAATTTATCTTGGTAAATGCAAAAAATGGCGGAAAAGTTTTCAAACAAAATTTGTGGATTCAATAAAAGTATACATTTTTGATTCCGCACAACTTTTCTCCCAGATTGATAGTTTCTGAGAAATTCGCTATTGAAATTGAGTAAGTGCAACAGGCTTGAGTCCAGGAAGTGTTCGGCCCTTCTGTGAGTGGGAACATAAATAATATTAGTTAAACCCTCACCCGTTTCAAACGTGTCGTGTGGACGGGAATGCAACTCTAGGACTGGTCACAGAAATAAAGTTGTTCAAACCCCTACCCTTTTTCCAACGTCTCGTGGAGGTAAAAAAGAAAGGGAAATATTTTGACTGGTCACAATATTATGCTAGTCAAACCTCAACCCTTTTTTAACTTGTCGTGGAACCGGGAAAGCACCCCTGTCACTGGTCACCGAAATAATGCAGGTCACATCCCTACCCTTTTCCAACGTCTCGTGGAGGGAAAGGCACCCCTGTGACTGGTCACAGAAATAAAGTTGGTCGAACCACAACCCTTTTCCAATTTGTCGTGGAGCCGGGAAGGCACCCGTGGGAAAAAATTTTTTTTGGTGCACTTCCGAAAAGTACATACCTCCGATTAATTTGAAACTCTGTATATCTATGTATTTTTACGACTATTTTACGATTATTCACAGTAATAATGTTCGTCAAACGCATACCTTTCCAAGATCTCGTGGGGGCGGGAAGGCAACCCTGGGACTGGTCACAGAAAAAAAGTTTTTCAAACGCCTACCCCTTTCCAGCGTCTCCTGGGGGTAGGAATGTACCCCTGTGACTGGTCACAGAAATAATTTCAGTCAAACCTCTACCCCTTTTCAACGTCCCGTGAGGGCGGAAAGGCACCCCTGTGACTGGTCACAGAAATAATGTTGTTTAAACCCCTACCACTTTCCAGCGACTCAAGCTTCGCGCTCGATCATATATTTATCTCGCGCTTCGCGCTCGATTATGTATTCACCTCGCGCTACGCGCTCGGGCTTATTTGCATCGCGCTTTACGCTCGGCTCCTCTAGATTTTTGAACTTCGTGTTCGACTTCGATGAAAAGAAAAAGTTTGTTTGCAAATATTATGAAATTATCAAAACCTCTACATATTAAGTGACTGTTAAGTTTGTTTTTATTTTAGACTGAAAAGGAACTTTATTTACTCAAGGTTCTATCGACCTTAAGGAACACATTCTCATCCAGACACTCGCGCTTCGCGCTCGATATTTGATTTGAAAATCATTTGAACCGTATGATAGAAACAAAAAAGTTTGAGCGCACTTACGGCGTGCGATTTGGTAAATACACTGAGCGCGCACTTTGTGCTTCGTGTTATATGTTCTTCATATACAAATTACTAAATTTGTATTTGATTTCAAATGGAAAGTAATGGTATAATTCAGGCGACAAATTTTATTAGTTAACATTTTATTTTAACTTGTGCCGTTTATCAAAAAAGTTAATTTTTTCATTTTGAATATATTCTTACCACAAAAATTGATTACGGGTTTGTAAGTCTTTTTTTAATGCACAATTTTTGTTCATTTATATGTTTTCGTACCTTGCATTTTTTTTTCAAAAATTTGATTTTTTTTACTGTCAATGTTATTTTCACGAATAAAACAAAAACCACGCATCCTATCGAAACATGAGTCACAATAAATTTGTACCTCTTCCTTGGATGAACAAATTTTGTTTCGGTCATTTTTTCGTAGCTGGTAATATTCGTCTGAAAATTTGATTTTTCTATTTTCAATGCTGTTTTTTACGAATAAAACAAAAACTACGCGTCATATCAAAAAGTGAATGATAAAAAATTTGTAGATCTTTTTTAGGTGCACAATTTTGGTGAGATCATCTTTTCTGGTATCTTGCATATTTTGACAGCAAAATGGCTTTTTTGATTTTTCATTAATTTTTTGTGCGATCAAAATTTGAATTTTTTATTTTTCAAAAAATTCAAAAAGTTGTTATGAAAATATTATAGGGTGTTCAGGAATCAACGTTTTTCTCCTCTTGACTTTTTTTCATATCGTGCGTTTTTCGGCTTAAAACGTTCATTTTCGTTTGTTTTTTGGAATTTTGAAAATGCTATAACTCCAGTAATTTTTTTTTATCACGAAAAGTCATAAGAATATTTTGTTCGTCATTTTGCTTACTACTAATAACCGTACATAGAATTTTCAAATCTGCAAAAAAAGTGGTCTCAAAAATTTTCAAAATGTGCTCACTTTTTGGATTTTCATCCAAAATAGCTGGTTAACGAACTCGTTCTCTATTTTTCGGCCATAAAAAAGTGTGCAAAAGCTCAATCAAATCTGATAATTTTTTCGAAAGTTATCGTGGCTACAGACAGACAGACAGACTACAGACAGACAGACACCTTGGTAAAAATCGTTTTTTCTAGCTCAGGGGGTCTCAAAACGTGGAGATTTTATGAAAACCGACTATGTCAAATTTTACATAAAACCAATACCTTCTCATTAGAATGAGAATGTAAAAATATAAAATAAATGTAATAATACGGAGTTTCAAATTGATCGAAGGTATGGGGCCATCCATAAATCAAGTGAACTTAAGAGGGGGATAGGGGGTTAGAAAAAATATCACGGACAATCACATGTGCGGGCGAGGGGGTTATTTGAGCCTATCACGTGATGTTTTTAATTATAAATGTATTTTCAAACAATATTTCAAGCAACACAATTTCTAGCTAATTAATCTTCTTTTCTAACAAATTACATCAAATGGAAAATCAGAGAAAAATATGCTTCCAAACATCAATAGATTCGGCTCATTTATAGGAAAATATTAAACAATTGATGAAATGTTACCTTAAACTTGAAATTAGTCAAATACAGGATGGGTTTACTTAAAAAATGTTTAAGATTTTGTTTTGTAATTTATTGTTTATAATTTAATTAATTAATTTATTGGTTTCAAATAAAAAAGTTGGATAAAAAAGTTGTTGAGGCTACTTAATTATATTCTTCTCTATTCTTATAATACCATAAATTGTATTGTTGAAAAAAAAATTTCAATAGAATAAATATCATATGTTCTAAAAAAATATAAGAAACAACGCGAGATAGAAGAATGAAGAGACATTTTTTTATAATGAGAAAAAAGCAATGTTTTTTTTCAAATTAATTACATGAGGCTTTTTTGGGGGGGAGGGAGGCAAGTGGGTCTACAAAATCTTACGAATTCTCACTCAGAGTGGAGGGGGGTACAAAGAATTTCTTACATAAGTTTCCTGTTTTTAATTATATTTTTTTTTAAATCTGCTAATTGAAATCTGCTCTGGCTATCGAAATTATTTGGTATGCTATTATACACATTAAATCATTATTTGTTTTATTTCTGTTTTATCATGTCATATATTTCTTGAAATCCTCTGAATTCTCTAGACATCGTACACAGTCTCATGAAAATCCCCTGAATTTATAAGGCTCCTTGGAAATCCCTCAAAATTCTTTGAGATTCCGTGAAAGCTTTTGAAATATTACGAGATTCCTTCGTAATCTATGAAATCTCTCTAAAATTAATTAATATCTTTTAAATCCGTTAGAATCTTTCTGAATCTCTTGAAATCACTTAAAATATTTTAAAAGCCATCCACATTTTCGAAATCCCGTAAAATCCTTTATACTTTTCGGGAATCCTCTGAAATTCCCTTAATTTTTTTGAAATCTTACAAAATCTTCTGAAATCTGTGGATATAGTTTAGAATCTTTTGAAATCCTGTGAAATCTTCGAAAACCCTTTAAATACTTTAAAATTCATTAAAAGCGTTTGAAATCCTTTGCAATCTTTGCAAATATTTTGAAATCCCAGAAAATCCCTTTAAATCTCTTCAAATCTTCGAAGTCCTATTAAAGTCCCCTGACATCCTTCAAAATTCGTGAAAATACTTTAATGTATCTTGAATTAAAATACCGTGACATCTTTTGAAATAATTCGAAATTTTTAAAAATCTTTAAAACTTCCTCAAAACCCCTTAAGAGGGCCGGGGACACCCGTGGGAATTCTGAGTTCAGGGTGCGAGAGAGGCAGAAATATGATAAGCACGCCCTAAAGGGTGGAACTTGTTAGTGCAAAAAGAAATTTCGACAGCCAATTACCGTAGGAATATTTTCAGGACAAAAAAGGGTATATCGGAAAGAAAGTGTGAAAAAAATTTCCTGCAATAAAGTCATTATCAGGGGGCAGTAGGCCTTAGTCAGGCATTGTCTGGAAACCGGTACCCTTGCAGCCCGGTGTATATTGTCGAGCGGACGGTTTTTGGCCTCCCGCGACCTTTCCATTGTTTGAGATTAGACACAGTGGAGAAAAATCCAAGTTTTGTACAATATTACTTAATTAAATTTCAATATACTGCGTTTGTCTCGTTATATTGTTACGAGTAAATTAAAAAAAGATTGAAAAAATCGGTTAATATTTTGAATCCCAGTTGATCTTTAAAGATTTATTTCCTTTTCAATTATCTTTAGAAATCCCTTCCACGTTATTCGTTTATGAATCCAGGCATGCCACACAAGTAATAATTGTCAAAAATAGTTTCTGATATAGTAGCCGCACGAAGTCGAAAGAATAAAGTTAGAAATGTCGAAAATGCTCTATTTGAAACATTTCATTGGGATAGTTTCAAAATATACTTGATATCCATTGAAAATTTGGAATTACATTTCTTCAATATTGAAATCTTACTTTTAATTGTAAAATAATAGTTACAAAACGAGGAATTAGTCTTCAAAAGAAGGGTAACTTTGACCTAGCATATTTTTAATGTCATCAATATTTATTAAAATTTGACAAATTTTCTTTCTACCTTATTTATTTACGAATCCAGGCATACCAGATAAGTTAAAATTGTTACCAATGGTTATATATAAAATATAGCCGCAAGAAGTCGAAATAAAGTTTGAAATGTTGAAAATACTCTACTTCAATTTTCGTCTAATCGAAACATTTCACTGGGATAGTTTCGAAATATACTTGATATCCAGTGAAAATTTGGAAATAAATTTTGCAATATACTAGAAAAAAAGCGTTTTGTATTGAAATCTTACTTTTTAATTGTAAAATAATAGTTGCAAACTATTATATACGTTAAAATACGTTACATACGTTAAAATTGTTAACATAGGTTGCACAAAAAATATAGCCACAATTATAATTCAAAACTATCCCAATGAAATGTTTCGATTAGACCAAAACTCAAGTAGAGTATAATTTTCAACATTTCACATTATTTCGACTTCTTGCGGCTATACAGGGTGTTTTTTTTTAACTTGAGACAACGAAATATCTCAAAAAATACGCATCCTACGGAAAAAATGTCTGGAATAAAAACTTTTTATTTTCGAGGGGGAAAAAAGATTTGCTAAAATTTATCCCACCCCCATCCCCACAGGAGGCAGGGGTGGGGGTAACTTTGTAATTTTAAATGGCAACCCTAATTTTTTATCACAGATTCAGATTCTCCTTTACGAAATACGTAAGTTTTATCCGGAAAATTTGTTTCGATTCGCGATAAATGTCGCTGCAATTGCGAAAAATGAAATTCTTGACTCTACTTTTAGCTCTACCCAGGAATAACGACGCGGACGTAGTAGTTGTCTATTCCCTTCGGGGTGCTTAATTTCGGTGAGTCCCCTTGCCTCTCACCATCCATCGGGGTGCTTGATTTCGGTGAGTCCCCTTGCCTCTCACCACAGGGATGCTTGATTTCGATTAATTATTTTACAATAAGTGCTCAAAATGGTGTCCTCGCATTTCGATGCACTTGTTAATCCGAGCTTTGAAAGATTCCACACAACTGCGAATTGTGTCTGGTGATATTTGTGCCCAAGCAGACCTGATTCGCTCGATCATGTTATCACGAGTTATGGGCACTTCTTGATACATGCGATTCTTTAGATAACCCCATAAATAGAAATCCGGCGCCGTAAGATCTGGCGATCTGGCAGGCCAATTTACTGGACCTCCTCTACCGATCCATCGTCCATTGAATTCGCGATTGAGTACTTCCCTCGCGATTGCCGCATAATGTGCTGGACAACCGTCATGTTGAAACCACATGTTGTGTACCACTTCCAAGCTTAGGTCTTCCAGCAATATTGGAAGTTGATTTTCTAAAAAGTGACGATATTTTGTCACCGTTCAAATTTCCAGCAATAAAATACGGACCGATAAGTTGATCTCCAATTATTCCACACCAAACGTTCACGGACCATGGACGCTGATGCTCAACTTCACGCAACCAATGTGGATTTTCTACACTCCAATAATGCATGTTGTGCCGATTAACGTTACCATGGTTTGTGAAAGACGACTCCTCTGTGAAGAGTACTAGAAAAAAGAAATTCGGGTTTCCTTGTATCTGCTGAACCGCCCATTGACAAAATGTCACTCGGTTCTGAAAATCATTGCCATGAAGTTCTTGATGCAGTGAAATATGATACGGATGATAATTATTACCTTTTAATACCTTCCAAACACTGCATAGAGACATTCCGGAATCGCGGCTTAGTTGTCGAGTACTAACATGAGGGTCATGAGTGACTGCAGCTAAAACTGCAATTTCATTATCAACTCCAGTAACTGTTACTTGACGCTTCCTTTTTTTCGGTTGTACACTTCCGTCAGTGATGAAGATTCGGACAACCCGGTAAAAAGAAGCGCGTGAAGGAACACTTTCTGGAAAGCCTTGAGCATAAAGCGTGAGAGCATCATTGATATTCCTGCCACTTTCTCCATAAATGAGAATCATTTCAATCTTCTGTTGCTGAGATAGAATTTCCATTGTAAAAGTAATGAAGTAAGGTAATGAGGAAATACAACGACACCCAAACCAACTCAAACGAACGTGACCAACAACAATAACCCAAACGAAAGCAACCAACACAGCCAAATCAAATGAACACAATCAACCTTCCTAATGAATAAACGTTAAGCACGGACAGACGCGGTTATCGCTCGGCCGGAATGACGTCGAGGATTGTAGACAGTGGAGACTCGATGATATGTAATGTCTACATCCAAAATCGACTGTCGTCTACCAACTGCATTCGAGAATGGTTTTCGACAGTTTTATCACTTTTACTGCCCCGTTGCCAAAAGTTCAAGCACCCCGATGGATGGTGAGAGGCAAGGGGACTCACCGAAATTAAGCACCCCGAAGGGAATAGACAACTACTACGTCCGCGTCGTTATTCCTGGGTAGAGCTAAAAGTAGTGTCAACAATTTCATTTTTCGCAATTGCAGCACCATCTATCGCGAATCGAAACAAATTTTCCGAATAAAACTTACGTATTTCGTCAGGGAGAATCTGAATCTGTGATAAAAAATTGGGGTTGTCATTTGAAATTACAAAGTTACCCCCACCCCTGCCTCCTGTTAGGGTGGGAGTGGGGTAAATTTTAGCAAATCTTTTTTCCCCCTCGAAAATAAAAAGTTTTTATTCCAGACATTTTTTCCGTAGGATGCGCATTTTTTGAGATATTTCGTTGTCTCAAGTTAAAAAAAACACCCTGTATTTTATGTATGACCGTTGTTAACGATTATAACGTATGCGGCATACCTGGATTCGTAAATAAATAAGGTAGAATGAAAATTTGTCAAATTTTAATACATATTGATGACATTATAAATATGCTTGGTCAAAGTTACCCTACTTTTGAAGACTAATTCCTCG
>CAKNYM010046113.1:99432-120517 GCA_932195095.1 Andricus curvator
AAATATGCTTGGTCAAAGTTACCCTACTTTTGAAGACTAATTCCTCGGTTTGTAACTATTATTTTACAATTAAAAGTAAGATTTCAATACAAAACGCTTTTTTTCTAGTATAACGCAAAATTTAATTCCAAATTTTCACTGGATATCAAGTATATTTCAAAACTATCACAATGAAATGTTTCGATTAGACGAAACTTCAAGTAGAGTATTTTCAACATTTCAAAGTTTGTTTCGACTTCTCGCGGCTACTTTACCTTAAAGTATTGCTAAAAATTATACTTATATGGTATGACTGGATTCGTATAAGAATAAGGTAGAGATTGCTTTCATAAAATTTGATTAAATAATAAATTGATGATATTACAAATATGCTTGATCAAAGTTGCCCTTCTTTCAAACACAACTTTTTCGGCTTGCAAATGATTCTTTCTCAAATGAAAAAAGATCCTTATAAAAGAAACTATTTTTGCGATAGATTAAGAAATTTCAATCGAAACTTTTGCTACTGACATTCCATTGCCAAAATAGGAAACTTGGGTTGTTTTCATTTTTCGATTATTATGTTCAATTTTCATGATAAAAGTGACTCCTAAAAGTATATATAATTCGAGTCAGAATTTCAAGAAACATACAAATTCGTCGAACGTCAGAGAAGTATTTTTGGCAAATTTTTTGGGAACTTTAACATTTCGTACATTTCTTTGGTGGCTAAAGAGAAAATTCAGAAATAAATCTGAGAAAGTTTTCTTGAGAGTGGTGCCAGATGTGAATTGCAGTTAGGGTAGGCCCTAGAACTTGCCGGGGTGAGGTAAAGGGTATGCATTGTAGTGAGTACAATAGCGTGGGCGTGCCTAAATGTATCCTTCATATTTGGCCGCCAGGATCGGTAGTTACTTGCCTTGAATTTACTCCATGCAGACACTTCGTTTGCACCTGTTCTTCATATTTATTCAAGAGAAATTTTTAATTAGATACATATATTTGTAGATAAAATATCAATCTAGATGGAGCATTTCGAAAATTTGTGAAATAATCATTACAAGCCGAGAAATTAGTCTTCAAAAGTAGGGTAACTTTGATCAAGAATATTTGTAATATGATAAATGTTTATAGAAATTTGATAAATGGTCCTCGTAGCTCACTATTTTCTGAATGCAGACATACCACACAAGTCATATTTTTATTATACTTTCGAAGAAATTAGTGGCAGGCGATGAGCTTACAAATGCTCATATCCCCAGCCCTCTTGAAATCCTTTCAAATCACTGAAAATCTTTCTAATCGTTGAAAATCCCTTACAATTTTTTTGAAATCTCGTTTACAGAGGAAATAATTGATATATTGTTGATATATTGAGTAAAAAATATAAAATCTTACATAAGAAGGGGGTCTAAAATTTGAAATAGCGTCCCTGCGCAATTAATGAACGTTTCCTTACAGAATCCGTGGACTGAGAATGATGATTCTTCAGTTTGCGATAGCGTTTAAAGCTATTTGTGTTGCATAATACATACGTATAATAGATGTTTATAGAAGAGAATACATATCCATTTTCCGAGAGGTAGGCACGTTGATTTCGCAATGACTGCTGCGAAACGTGCTAAACCTCTGGGTGTTTCTGGCACCACAGAGTGTGCATACGCGCCATAAAGCCTCCGTGAACAGGTATAATGCTGGCATTTTAGCAGTTTAGCAAGTCATCTTTGAGTTGATTCGTCCACTCAGTGTGGGCGTTTCACCGGTTCGTCGTCATGTTTCTATCTCAATCATTATTAGCACCCTGAACTGTAGGGTGATCGGCACAGTTTGCCGACACATTGTCGGGTGCTGTGCGCGTTAGATCGTTTTGAACTGCTTCTATAACTTTCTGGTGGTTAGGTGGTGCCATTGTTGTTACCACAAGCAGCTAGGGAAAGGGTTTGTCCGTCCTTGTAGAGCCCTGCATGAAATGATATAGCTGTATACTCTGAGAGATCGCCCGGTATTCCAGAGTCACCGTTGAAGACACCTCACCCAGATGCCATTCAGCTTGGAATCGAAACCGAAACCATGACAAAGCCATCGAACGCGTTCTCAGTTTGCGGATAGAGGGTACCTGTACTAAAGGCATCTGCTGAATATGGATACAATAATGAATAAGCAGTCGCGGACAATTGTTCAGGGTGGTCCCTATAGAAATAACCCGCAAGCGGAGGTGTAACAACCGTGCTGTAAGTTGAATGCCACTTGGGTGAGGTATTTTAAACGTTGACTCTAAGATATTGGGCGAACTCTCAGAGTATGCAGCCTTATCCTTGCATGTACGGCTCTATAAGGATGGATGAATCCTCTTTCCTAGCTACTCGTGGTAACAACAATGTCACCACCTTACCACCAAAAATTTATACATGCGCTTCAAAACGATCAAACGCGCAGAGCACCCGACAATGTGTCGGCAAACAGTGCCAATCACCCTAGAGTTTGGGGTGCTCAAAACAATTTAGATGGAAGCACGATGAGAAACTGGCGAAACGCCCATATTAAGTGGACAAATATACTCAATGAGGGTGCCAGAAACACCCTGAGCTTCAGCACGTTTCGCATCAGTCATTGCGAAATCAACGTTCCTTCCTCTCGAAAAAGAGATATGTACGCCGAGCGCTTCCCCACGCGCTGTATGAACAAGACGCAGATGAAGAAGAGGAAGCGACATGAAGACCAACCGCGGAAAGCAAGCCCCTCTTGAGAGATGATCGGGATTTTCGGGCAAGGAGGAACAATGACATGCAAGTTCCTCCAAGCCAAGACGATGGTTCAAAAGGCCAAAAGACGCTTGCATCAACTGAACCAGAAGAGTGGATTGGCAAGACAGATCACGGAAAGAATTCGAAAGTTCGCCCACGAACGAAGGATCTACAATCACATACGAAACAAGTCAAAGCTGCTGACAATCAAGCAGCATATTGTGGACAACATACGGGTGTTATCGGACGCAAGGAGGAGAATACAGAAGAGATAGAGATGGGTCTGGAAAAATCAATAGTTTCTCTCTGACATCGAAGATTCATACGAGGTGGAGACTTTTTGAAGAGACGTATACAAGATCCCGAAAACACTGGAGTTGAAAGAAGATACTGATCATATTATGCGCTTCCAGGCGGTTTGCGACAACCTCATAACATCTAATGAGAAATTTCCACCAATTACTGCCGAAGAAATGAAAAAATCACTTAGGGGCACGAAGAACTTTTCGGCTGCAGGACCAGATGGTATTAAGAACATCTGGTGGAAGTATTTTACTTCAACACACCAACATCTGGCCGCATATTCACCTCATATTTAAAGTCAGAAACGCCCATTCCGCAGTGGCGGTGTTAGGACGCACTGGACTCCTGCCGAGGAAAGGCGGCTTGTCCAACTCAGAGAATTACAAGCCAATAACTTGTTTGAATAGGCTGCATTAGATCTTTACAGCTATCCTAAATGACAGAATTGTTTGAAGAATTGACCCTGCGTGGATAGAGATATCCGAACACCGCGGCTCAAAAACAGGTGTAGCAGGCTGCCGGTAGAACCTGATAATTGACAGGTGCGTCGGCAAAGACGCAGCAGCCCATCAGTGCGTCCTGTCGATGGCCTGGATTGACTACAGTAAAGCTTCTGATTCAACCGCTCATAGGCTTATCATCTGTCTGTTGGAAGGCTTGAAGGATCATCCACAAATAGTGAGATGCATAGAGAAATTGATGCCCCTTTGGAAAACTAGATTCACTATCTCATCTGCAAATTATCGTGTGACAACGAATAACGTCACGTTCCAGAGAGGCGTCTTTCAGGGCGATACCATTAGCCCTCTGCTCTTTTGCATCATAGTTCTTCCTCTATCTCTCGCGCTACACAATTATCCTGGATACCTCTGCGGCGGTACTGACCATCACGAGCATAAGTTCGCTCGTGTATTTTATATGGATCTCCTAAAGATCTATGCTTCTGGTTCGAGCAATCTTCAGCTTGCTTTAAATATCGTCAAGGAGTACAGAGGAGAGATTGATATGGACTTTGGATTGGACAAGTATACCAAGATTAAACTGAAGAAAGGAAAGATTACAGGCGTTTCCAATGACCTTGAGCTTGTAGGTATAAGTGTTATTAGACATCTCGACACTGTAGAGAACTATACATACCTGGTCGTGCCTCAAAGTCGCATTGAACACGTAACGTCAGTAAAAGAGTCTCTCTGAAGCAGCTACAAGCATCTTCTGCGACAGATTTGGTCTTCAAATCTGTCGCCATGTGTAAGATCATGCATATGTATAAGAGTTTGCATATAAATTCATCGCCTCCACAATTATACATCTCACGCCGTCAAGGCAGACTTCTGAATCTCCAATGTCTTCATAACTAAATTGTTCTGAGTACAGCTTACATTATTGCAAATGGCAGAAATCCTTTCCTAAAAACGATCACGAAACACGAGATGATTGGCAAAGGAGCGTTCCTTTATAAAGCCGCGGAACAGGCGGCCGAGACCCCTGGCGCGAATTTCAACATCAGAATTAAGGAAAGTGCATTACTCCATCTAGAGGCCTTACTTCTAAAAGCCGAAGTAAAGAAAACAGTGGTTGAAAAATTCTGCCAACAGCTACTCGACAAGAAAATGCATGGAAACTTTCACAGAAATGTCGAAAATCAGTCCTCGTCGAAGGAGCTAACTTTTGTTTCCTCAGATCATCAGGACTAAATTGACGTACAGAGGGTTTCATTTTCGAATGCCAGGACGGTGTCATTTCCACCTTGATATACCGTGACCGCATTTCATGTCAAGAAGTTCCCAGTGATAGGTGCAGAGCATGTCTTACACACGCCGAGTACCTAGAACACATACTATCCGGGTGTCCTACTCACGCGGGAACGACGTATCTCTACAGACATAATGCGGCCCTATGAGTGCTTCATTACCATCTTTCTCGCTTTCGCGGTGTTGGCCGTGACCCTGCCCTGCCGAAAGCTCCAAGGGAGATAGAGTCAATTGTCCAAAACGAGAAGTGCCAAATTTTCTGAAACTACGATTTTCGGACAGCAGTCTCCGTTGCACACTCGATGCCTGACATCGTTCTCCAATACTTCGAGAAACAAACTATATTCGTAATCGAATTCTGGACTCCGGCCGAATAAGTCACTGCCAAGAAGAAGAAAAAGCAGGAGAGGTATTAAGACCTTAAAAGTGAGCTGCAACGACTGTACCTAAAATATTTGGATAAAGTCATTGTCCTTGTGATCGGTGCTTTCGTCGTTGTGATGTCGTCGCATGTTTATGAGACGTGGCCATACGTGTTATTTACCGCGGTTCTACTGGGAGCCGTTGTCATTTCTATTTGGCAGTTGCTTCCAGTGGAAATTTACAAGAGTCATAGATAACTGTTTTACAAATCATTTTACTTCAAACAAACAATAAAAAGGTGAAAGTTCTTAAAACTTTCCAATAACTTCTGAATTTTCATTGGTCAGACCTCAAATTGAAAAATGTAAGAAAAAATATTTATCAATTTTAATCCTATTTAACTGGCCCACTCCTCTTCTAAAGCAAGTATCAAATCATTGTTATTGCTTATTTTATGTTTTTCTGCACGCGTGTTTCCAATTCATGCCAAAGGTTCTTGATAGGATCGAGGTCGGGCAACTGCAAAGGAGTTTCAAGTACAAGAGAAACATTAAATATAATAAATTGTCGAGATAAATAAGCCTTGTGTTCAGCATCATTGTCTTGTTGAAAGTAGCAATCGTCTGCAATTTCCAAGGCTTGTGTACTCCGTTTCAGATTTTTTAAAATATATTAATGAACACATACTTGTTCATTGTACCCTCAAATATTTTTAATCTTCCCACCCCCGTAGCCGACATACGACCCCATACAAGCACTGAACCACCAACATTTTTCACAGTGGTTTAAAGATTTTTCGGATCGAGAGCTTTACCTTCTTGTCTCCAAGCTAAATGCCGTTTTTTCGACACAAATGCACTAAAGATACTTTCATCACTAAGTATTAAATTATACCAAAAACTCAAGGAAAGATTTTGATAAAGTTCGACAAACTGTAAACGCTTTTTGCAACTTACTACACTTAGGTACAGTTTCCGTGTTGCCCTTTTGCATAGTATCCGGCCTCATGAAGTGTTCTACGAACAGTTTCTGGATGAATGTTTTTGTTGATCAATTCACTCAGCTCAGAGGCGATCAAAGGAGCAATTATTTTGGAATTTTTGCGTAATAATTTCAACATTAATCGTTCGTCGCGTTCTGTTCACTTCATCGGACGACCACTTCTACGATAACTTTCTAGCACCTTTTTTTCGCATTGTTTTATGACATACTGCACAAGGGCACGGTTGACCGAGATCGATTATTGTTTTTAGCTATTTCTCCATATGATTTGTTCTGATGATAGTTGTAATGTGAGAGGGGAGCCCGTGAGGTCCCGCCCCTGGCGCTCAAGCTAGAAAGCCTTTTGTGCCACTTCTGATGATATAAGTTTAAAATTATTTTTCTCTCTTCGAGCGTCGTTTCTTTGCCCTTGGTCCGACTCGTCGCCCTCGGAGTACAAACAACAACTAAAGAAGCTTTTTACACGCCACTAAGTAGATAAAAGATGCAACATTTATAAGTTTAGACATTGTTTAGCCTTGTTCATGATTAGTTCACACCGTAAATTTAGAAAAAACAACGCTGTACGAATACTTTTGCGTCTGTATTTCAGTGTGTATTTACAATTTTGAACTTTTTTTATACACCCTGGTGGAAAAATCTTCCTGTATTTTTTCCGCGGCCTTTCTGCAATCACGTTTGCAGATAAATGCAGACAAATCTCCCTTCTTTTATCTGCAAAACTCCTCAAGTTCTCTGCTAATTTGGTCTGACAGATATTTGCGTGAAAATTAGTATGTAGATAAAAATTATTTGCAGCGAAATGCAGAGAATCTCGGCATTTCTCTGTCTATCTTCTGCAAGTTCTCTGTAAATTAGATGTAACGGAGATTTGCAGGAAAAAGTACCATGTAGAGAGAAACATTTGCAGACAAATGCAGGGAAGCTCTGCTTTTTCCTACAATTTCTCTGCAAACTAGGTCTTACCGAGATTTGCATGAAAAGGACTTAGAAGAAATGTATCGAGAGGAACTACTTGCAGAAAGAAGCAGACGAAGTCTGCTTCGTTCTGCAAATTCTCTGCAAATTAGATGTAACGGAGATTTGAAGGAAAAAGTACCATGTAGAGAGAAACATTTGCAGAGAAATGCAGGGAAGCTCTGCTTTTTCCTACAATTTATCTGCAAACTAGGTCTTACCGAGATTTGGAGGAAAAGAACTTAGAAGAAATTTATCGAGAGGAACTGCTTGCAGAAAAAAGCAGACAAAGTCTGCTTCGTTCTGCAGATTCTCTGCAAATTAGATGTAACGGAGATTTGAAGGAAAAAGTACCATGTAGAGAGAAAAATTTGCAGACAAATGCAGGGAAGGTCTGATTTTTCTACAATTTCTCTGCAAGCTAGGTCTTACCGAGATTTTCAGGAAAATTTTAATTCTCAATGGGTTAAAATGGAGTATTTAAAACTGAAACAATATTTGAACGTGTGTAATTTGAAATTGAATAAAAGAGTCTGATAATGAGTTTATTCATTTTAAATTCTTTTAAAATTGAAAACAGTTGATAAAGCTTCAATCGGACGTTTACATTTGTTTAACCACTAAATTCACGGTCGTTTTCCGGTTTTCCGGTTTTATAAAAATCCTGCTCATTTCCAGGTCCAGCGGCTACCTCATTTTTAAATTATTAGTTTTAGGGTAAAAAATTCAAAATTCCAGAAGGTCGAAAAAATGAATTTTTCCAAAAATTGTCTTCGCCATTTTGTGAACATTAAAGCAGATCAAATTATATATTTTTTCTGACAAATTTTCAATTAGAAGTTTTTTTCCATACTTTACTTTTTATTCATGTTAGTATTTATTTTAATAATTGTTACACTATTTTTAATCAACGGATATATAGCAGATTTTTTATCCATACATTTTTTTAATTTTCTTATAATTTTTATATGTTTTTATATGTTTTATATGTTTTTTTTTTCTCAAGATAGGGTAAAAGATACAACATTTTTGCATCAAATATTTAGTATTAGGTTGAAATATTTTTGACCACTCTTTCAGTAATTTTGGGAAAAAAGTGTAAACAATAACATTTTCTTGGGTTTATATACCGTCGAATATAATCGATTTTTCTACAAAACTGTGCTTATTTTTTCTTAATTTCTGCCAAGATCTGAACTTTGAACAAATAAGTCGTAATAATTTCAAATTGTGAAATCTTTCATAAATTTAGTGATCAAGTATAAGAAATTTTTGATTATTTGAAACCTATTTCTTCTAAGTTCAGACTTTTCATTTCAAGGTATTTTTTTTACAGCCAGAATCATTATATTGTATACTTTTTACTCTAAAATCTTCATATTGTTAAAATAAACCAGCATTTGAGTAATAAAACGTGTTCGCCGATAATATGAGCTTAACCTTAAAAAATGCACCACATCAAAATCACATTATAATTTACAGGACATTTAATTCAAAGCCCGCCATTATACCCAACTCTCCCCTGGTTATTATACAACATTTCTGTGACAAATGTTAGGAAAATATCCCGGCTCAAGTAAGAAAATTAAATAAACTCGGGCCACCAAAAACTTTTGGTCCGGCACTGGTCGTTTCTCACAAGCGGTAAGAATTTTCTTGGTTAGTATATAAGGACCATTTCGACCGATACCCCCAGCGTGCGATATTCTGCGATAGAGAAGTGCGTAGCGTGCATTATATATATATGTTAGGTTAGGCTATGTGTTTACAAGAAGTTAAGAATGTGTCTCTCGTCTGTCCTCCGTTCGTCCTTTCCTTCCTTCCTTCCTTCTGATATACAAAGTGGGTTAAATGTGGAAGCCGCCCCTCCATATAAATCGGAATCTTTTTTTTTCGCGTTGGAAACGACGGCGCACTTTTGTTTTTAACGGACTTTATTTTCGCAAATTTTGAAGGTTCTCGTTGCTAAAACTACTGTCCCGTTCAAGAATTCTACACGGAGAAACTTTGTACTGGAAAAGTTACTAAATTAGGTTACAATGGAGGGACAAAGGCGATAATTTGTATATTTTAATACAGTGGTAGTAAGCTGTACTATTTTCATATGAAAGTTTCGTGTTGATAATACCAATTCTTAGTATTTTCTGTAGCAAAATCCTGGATAGGATAAATTAGTAGAGACATTATTAAATTGTATTAAAAGAATAGAAGTAATAAGTATCTATAATAACATAAAAGACTAAATTTGTAAGAGGAACTACTATTGTCTGTAGGAATATGAATTGTACCATGGCACTTCCTATTTCTTGCATTATAGAGTAAGACAAATTGGGTAGATTGCTCTGGAATATTAGTAAGTTACTTAGTAAGCGAGCCTAGCGTTGGACCGAGCGCAGCCGAGTGTGAACGATGTGAGCCGAACAACACAACGGCACAACACAACGTTTAAAATGAACCAACTGTTAATTAAAAATTTTAATTTCATGATTTTAACTTAAAAATTGTTCATTTTGAATATTTTTATTTTAAAATATAAATTTTATTTCATTTTCAACTTGCTAATTACAGTTTGGAAATCTTCAGTTCAGATCCTTATTACAATAAATTATGATAATTCGAAAGCCTGTGAACAATCAATGAATGATTTAGTGAAAATTAATTGAAGTGCTAGGCATTTACTTCATAGAGGCGATAAATTTCTGAATCGCATAATCTGGTTTAGCAGGATGGAATATCGCCGTGCTGCCGCGTCGGAGACCCGTGTTCGATTCCCACAAGCCCTATATTAATCACATTTTTCTGTTTCAGCTTGTAATATAATATTCCTGTATGTATATAATAAATTTATAAACTGCATTTATATAATCATATGTACTACTCCTGTAGGCCTATAGTCAGCATGTACGTCGTATGCTTGTGTAAAAGAGTAAGTGTGTCGTGACCTTCAACGCGACGGGGCGCGTGTTGGGTTTATTTTTTTCGTCTGCTAATCCGACTGTACCAATTTTTACTAAGTCATTTACTAAATCAGTGCGCCAGTCTCTCTCGACGTTACTACAGTTGTTTGTAAATATTGCAGTAAGTGGCTGTAATACATTGCTTGCTGGTTTACTACAGAGGTTTGTAAATACTTCAAACCTTTTTTGAAATAAATGTAACATTTTTAGATTTGATTCCAATTAATTTTGTAGTTCGGGATGTAGTTACCAGTTACTACTCGAAGTAGTAAACATTACAAAAGGTCCGCTCTGTCCCTCCATTGCAAACTAGAAGTAGTAAAATCTAGTCTGATTTTTAGCAAATATTACAGCAAAAGGTTTCTCCGTGTACGAACATTTTCAGAACAATGCAGAGAATTGTCTGCCGCAGAGTAATTCAGAGCATCTCTGCATTTTTGCTGAAGTGCTTCAATTTAAACAGTAAAGCAGAGATTGTTACAGAGTATTTGCGAATATTCTTTGCAGAAAACTTGCTGAGAAATGCATGACAATGCAGACCATTTTTTGAAGAAGAGCAATGCAGAGTTCTTCTGCATTTATGCTAAAGTGTTTCAATTTAAGCAGTAATGCAGGAGACGTTTGCAGAGGACTTGCAGAGCTATTGCAGGGATATTATGAAGTAATTTGCAGAGAATTTGCAGAGAATTTTTTCCACCAGGGCATACATAAATACTTACTAACTTTATTATTATATACCTATTGTTAAGCCTCATGTTTAGTTAAAACTATACTACGTTTAATGATCCATTTGTTTAACTTTAGTAATAAGATTATAACATCAAATATTTGTTTAGCTAGTGTACGAACACGTTCGCGGTCCACTGTATGATCCATACGCAAACCTGAATTTTATTAATCGCAACACCTCCCCTCGCCGTTCGAGGAGAGATGGTACAGTTGAGAAAAATTGAGAAAAAAAAAGAGTTGATAAAAAAAAAGCTGTAAAAAAAACCTGAAAAAAGCAGGAAAACAAAAAAATGCGAAAAGCACCAAAGAAAAAATGCCTTCCTATAGGGGAAACCACCCTACAGTAGATAATGATTTACAGTAGATAATCTTAATTAACTGGAAAACTGACCAAAAATGTTAATTACTTTTTTTAGTATAACGTTTCAGCAAGGATACTATATTTTCTAACGAAGTTTTATTGAAATTTTATAATTAATCAATGCGCGAGAGCATAAAATAAATTTTTAACCTGAAAACAAAAATTTCACCTCTTTTTTATTCATACTTGTTAACTTAATGAAACATTTTTATGACATGTTTATACATTAGAATCGAAGCTTGAAGTTTAATGGACAATATTTATTAATACAAAGTGTTCTTTCTTTAATATTTATAAATATTTGAGGACTTTTTATTAGATAATACATTTTCCAACAGCAGATAACCAACAGTAGATAATCGGAAAATTACAAAAAATGTCTCTGTCAAAATTGGCAGCTCTGCGACTGTCTCGCAGTTGTTTTAAGCTCGGTTTTAAGTTAAAGGTTGTGTTTGTTTGTTTATTTTGATTCGTGAAGTTTATAAATTCAAATTATTGTAAATAATGAACTAAGAAAATAGTGTAAATTATTGGTTAATAAAAAGCTCATAAATTTTAGTTGTGTTTTAAGGAGCCTTCCGGAAAAGATATCATTTTTAGGATTATGGTATGTAAAAATGCTGCACTTTTCTGTCATCGCAATTCAGGTTAAATTTTATAAAGATTAAACATCTCGTAGCAGTCGTACCAATCTCACGGTATATCAAAAATAAAAAAAATGTCAATAATTTAAACTTTTGCGATTTTTGTAAAATAATCATAGTTTCAACTATTATTTACTCAATAAGTTGATTTTAATTGTAAGTATACTAATGATAAATCATAATTATCCAGAATTGAGTATTCTGTCTTGTCCAGAAGCAATACCAGAAACGATTATCTTTTGATGGACAAAGGTGTCAAAATCGCACCCTTGACCAGGTCTAATAATAATGTTTAATACAGCTAATTGATTAATTTCGTGATATTTTTTTCTATAAGAATACTCAATTCAATATGAAAGCTTTATTTAACAACGATAATCTTTCTTGATTTTTGAAAACTGATGCAGTTATATGTTGTTGAATTTTTTCCTATCTACTGTAGGGCGGTTTCCCCTAGCATTTTTCCTCTACTATCCCATCTCTCCTCGAAACTTTTTTTTCAAACGTGCTTCAAACGTGTTTCAAATACAATAATTATAATTTGCAATGTCTGCATAATACACATAATTTTATGTTTAGTACTTTTGTAATATCAACAATACTCAATTACGACAACATTTTCTATCATTTTCGGAGACTTTTCCCAGAATGGTTATGTCATTTGCACTTCCAAGTCTATGTACGCGCACTGAGAAAAAAGATTACTTGAATTGAAGAAATATAGTACTGAATACGTCCAATGACATATTCTTTTGATCAAGCAAAACTTTTCTTTTCTTCAAAAATTATTTTTTGCAAACGAAAAAATAATGTTTTTTACAAGAAAAATGTTTTTTGATCCAAAAAGAACCAGAGGTCGCGGAATCCACCATATTGTATAGAAAATGTTTGTTGAATTGAGATTGGACAATTTTTTTGTATACGAAGAATTTAAATTTCATAAATTATTGCAAATTATGTGACATTACGTATGTTGATCATGTTAAATAAATATACTTCTCATCGCTTTGTAAGCGTAAAACGCGGAAAATTTCCAAATTATCTAAAGCGAATTAAAATTTGATATCCTATTCAGAAGTCGTTGAAAGCTATTAGAGGTCACTAAATCGACTTTTGCATATAAGAATTAATCGTTGAATCGACCTTGGCCATATTTTTCTTTTTCCATGAAAAACTTCAATATTTCAGTGTAAATAATCTTTTAAGCGTTTTTTGGTTAATTGATTTCCAATCCTGTTCGGAATTTCCCAATACAAAATGGCGGATCTAATATAGAAAACAAAAATGTTAAAAAGGATTTGATTTGGGTGCGTATCTAAGGGTTTTTATGTAACTTGACAGCAGTCTCTAAAGAATTTAAAGCAAACATAATAAGTTAAAGAATTCAATTACATTCGGTTAACAAATTTATTGTACATATCTCTAACAAGAGAAATACTCTAGAAAATTGATATTTTAGTTCCCTGCCTTACTTGCTGGAGAGCGAAAAAAACAGACACATTTTTTCAACTTATGTCAAAAATTTTACCTTAGTTTTTCCCTGAGTTGGAACTTGAAATAAGATAATTGTAAAAATCCAAAAATCTTTGAGCTTAAAAAATGCATTCTAAAATGTATAATTATTTTCAAAATGTTTTCTAAATAATTATGTGTTTTTGAAGTCACACAATTTTCGTTGTAAGACGCAAAAAATTCAAGGAAATTCGATTTTAAAATGAGGCCAAGAACATTGAAGAATTTACAATATTTCTGGAGGTATTACTAATTAATAAACACACGAAAATTCACACTATTTTATTTTCTGAATTATTGTATAGCAAATGAGCATCACCAAATTTTAAATTCATAGAACCGGAGAACGCCCAGGATTAACTTTTGTCCATTACCGGGCAGACAGACGGATACATTTTGGCGAAACGTTATAAAATGACCATTAGAATACGATCGGTCAAACTCTGGGCAATAGTTGGACCGATATCGTCGGCAAAGTATTATATACAGTTTATGTAACCTTACTGCTCCTGATTGTTTGCCCTACTCTGTCCCAAGATCTGATGGATAGTGGATTAAGCTTTGGCAAATTTTTTAAAATGAAAATAACCGTACAATCGTAGGGGTGAAATCTAAAAGGAAGATTTAAAATGTCATTTAGAACGCATTTATGCACCGATTTTAGGTTATTACATTCTCATCCTAATGAGAAGGTATTGCAGTATTATGTAAGATTTCACTTAGTCAGTTCTTATCAAATCTCCACGTTTTGAGACCTCCTGAGTCAGAAAAAATGATTTTTACGAAGGTGTCTGTCTGTGTATCCGTCTGTCTGTCTGTAGTCTGTAGTCTGTAGTATCGTCTGTAGGCACGATAACTTTCGAAAGATTGATCAGATTGGATTGTGCATTAGCATTTTCAAAATTGTTGAGAACATTTTTTTAAAGATTTGAAAATTCCATGTACGGCTATTTGTAGTACTCGGAAAGTTGAACAGTTTATTTTCACGACTTTTTCCGATGAAAAGAAAATTATCAAAGTTATAGCATTTTCAAAATTAAAAAAAAAACGAAAGTGAAAATTTTAAGCCAAACAACGCGCGATATGAAAGAAAGTTAAGAAAAGAAAAACGTTGATTTTTGAAAGTCCTACAAGATTATCATGAAAACTTTTTTAATTTTCTTGAAAAATCGAAAATTCAAATTTTGATCGCACAAAAAATAATGAAAAATAAAAAGTTCCATTTTGCGGTCAAACTATGCAAGATACAAAAAAAAATTAATAGAAAAAAATTGTGCACCCTCAAAGATCTATAAATGTTTTATAAATCACTTTTTGATTTGAGGCCTTGTTTTCGTTTTCTTCGTAAAAAACATTAAAAATAAGAAAAGAAAATTTTTGGACATACGATACAAACTACGAAAAAAATGAATAGACAGAAGTTTTTCAACCAAAAAAGAGCTGCAAATATAAACACATGCACATTTTAGGCGTTTTTAAGCGAAAAAAATTGTATTTTCTTGTATTACTTTTGAAATTATATTTACAATTATGTTTTCCAGTTTTGAGCCGCGTCAATATCTGTCACATGGGAATAGTATTGTCAAGTTGCAACTAACGTCAATTTTTTTTTCTACGTGATCTTACTTTTTAGCTAGCACTCGTAGCTTCTGCGCGTATTCTTAGTTTCTCTCCCGATTGTGATTTGAAATTTTTTTGGAAAAGTTTCGTTGGCCATTTGTGTTTCCGGTATTTCCACCCATTTTTTCAAGCTGATCTTAAAGGTGAGTACATTGAAAATAACCAGCAGTGGATAACTTTTCGAAGCACGAAAGGAATTTGGCATAAACATTAGATGTGTCGACGACGCCGTGGCCATTTTGAAAATGTGGAAAGTGGGTTGTCGTGAGCCAACAAAAGTGGGGAGTTGTGAGCCACACCATATTAGATAATTTTCAACCTGAGTTCTAATTTTTCCTTGTTAAAGGCACCGTTGTCGAAATAGATCACATTTTCATAACGTTTCAATAACACTGCGATAACGGTGCGATAAAATCATGATCCAAGTGATAATCCGAGCCTAAAAATCAAAACGAGGCCGGTTTGACTTCACCTGACAATGTGGCCAATTTACGACGGGAAGCTGAAGAAAAGCGCAAAAAAGAGGCGAAAAAAGAACAGAAGAAGAAGATAAAGGCCTTCGATGGACCACCAGAAAAACGTAGTCTGAAGAAGACTTCTGCATTATCTGCGAAGGTCCTATGCCGAAGAAAATAAACAGAAACAAGTCTATCCATTGTAATACATGCGATCGAGCTGTGCAATTGAAGAGTGCCCATTTAACAGCCGGCTATCACATCTGTATTCATTGTGAAGTGGATCGATTGAGTGAAGTAATCGGACTTTGTATTTTACAAACGTTTTTTCATCTCAATATTTTTGTTGTCATTTTTTATGACTTGAATAAAGAACAATTATCACAATTTGTCATTTTTTGCAATTTAGATAAAGAATATTCATCGAAATATGTAATTTTTTCAATTTTGAGTCGTGGCTCACAACTCTCCACTTTTTTTGAAAATTCAAAAAGCTCGTTTCTCGCACGAACAGCCAGAATTTTTCAAGCGTTTCGAATTTCAAAAAAATAATTCAGCCAAAAGTTGTGTTTATACGCGTACTAAAGATTCTATGCATATATGCACATACATACAAAAAATATTTTTATAGTACTTTTACTTCAAAAACAAAACCTATCTCACAACTCCCCACTCTCCCCTACTGTTATCGCAGTCAGCTGTTACATCATATGGCCAGTGATATTCCTGATGAACTTTGGTAACAAAATGAAATCTATTAAATTTATAACAAATAATGTAAGCGCATACAAATTTTAGTAATTTGTAAACAGAGAGAAATCATTCAATTTACATAGTCATGTGTGTGAAGCATCAAGTTGTGCGCCATACGCCTACAATGTGTATTTTTTATATGATTTGTTTATGAATTCTGTGAATTCCACTTTATTACAATATTTTATCAAAGAACATTATTCACAATATAATTTCAAAAAGAATAGATGAATGAACAATTTTTTCTGTCTATAAATGACTAGAATGTGCATTTGTTCACCTAATTTGTTTATAAAAACAATAAGTAGTAAGGAATAACAAAATTTTATCTAGATAATTAATTGTCAGTATAGTTTAAAAAATAATTTTAAAAGACGATTTCTGTCTGCCTACAAATATCTGCAATGTACATTTGTTTATATAACTTGTTTATCAAATGAACGCCCGAGTAAAAATTCTTCGAGTTGGTTTCGACTTGAATTGCCCCCAATCAAGACATGCTGAAGTCGAAAATTTCGACTTGAGCATGTCGCCTTATTGAGACGGAGCCAGGCTTAAATTTATGTCTTTGAGGCAAGTTTATATGTCTTGAAAACATATACTTATTTATGAGTCGAATTTTTATGACTTCAAGACGAACCGTTTATAACTTCGAGTATATACCTGCCCTGGCAAAAGGGGTCATTCTGACTATCATAAAAGCTAATCTTTGTTAATAATTAAGCAATTTTGTACATTTTCACACAATATATACATTGAATTATTTCAATGATAGAT
Organism: Andricus curvator; assembly: GCA_932195095.1. NCBI lineage: Eukaryota > Metazoa > Arthropoda > Insecta > Hymenoptera > Cynipidae > Andricus > Andricus curvator. Next base: position 116,340 of record CAKNYM010046113.1, read on the forward strand.
TTTCATTGGTATTATACTTGTTTGACGACGATACCGAAAATGTTATTTGTTTTTACGTATTTCTAATGGCTTAGGAGATCCTTATAGAAAATTACAATTTCAATTTTTTTAAAGACAATTTTTCAGGGTTATATTCGATCAGACCCACACATTCTGAATTTTTAAGTTAAAAATAACTAATTTAATAATTACAAATTTTTCATTCATAATTTTAATCCTTCGCTTCTGCTAACAGTCTCATTTCTGAGTCCAAAAAGGTTCGTCTTGAGACAAGTTTACGCCGACTTGAAATCACCATGCTCAGAACATCAAAGTAAGACATTGGGTTATGTCTCGTCTCAGTTTTGAGACGCAGCCAGACATCGATGTCTTGGAGACGAACTCAAGACATCGTTAAATCGAACTCAAGTCGAAGCATTTTTACTCCGGCGATTAGCGATGCTTGGAAACATTTCTCTATAGAACATCATTGGCTATATAATTTCAACAAGATCGGAAGAAAACCCGATTTCTCGTCACTTAAAAATGCCTTATATGCACGGAGAAAAATAGATATTAAAGAAGACTATCAAGATATTACTAGTTAATATATTAGCGATTTAACTATTGGACAGAAATCTAGATATTGAAGTAGAGCATCCATAGTTATTAAAAAGAAGATTTGACCAATTTCTATAAAATCCAAGAGGATTTTACATCGCAGTCCTCTGTTTTTGATATCCGAATCCTTTAGCATTGAAAATAATACGCTGTTCAACGCTAACATAAGTGAAGCCTGTAGCGTCAATTCCTCATTTTCTTGAGAAAATTATGATCTCATATTCAAACAAACTTAATCCATTTTCCACTAAAAATTTTAACGCAATATATATCCGAAAAACAACAACACACATGACGAATGCTCAAGATACGGACAAAGCAGGGTTAAAATATTTTGTCGCCACGCCACACGTCAACAACATTGCTCCGATAAAATTGTGCTTTTTTAATATCTTAGATATTAACGGTTAATATCACACATTTTATTCTTTAAATATAAACAGAAATTGCCCTTTAATATCTTGTTTATTGAATAGAAGATATTAGATATTATACCGCAATATCTATATATTTTATGGTTAAATATCAAAGTTTTTAATATCTACTTTTCAATATCTTTTTTTCTCCGTGTGTGAACTTGTTTATAAAATAAACAAATATTAATGCATAGCGAAATCGTTTCAGAAAACATTATTGACAATATAATTTCAGGAAGGTCAGAAGGGAAAACGATATCTTTCCGCTTAAAAACGCCCAAAATGTGCATTTATTTATAAAATTTCTTTATAAAATAAGCAAATTTTAATTTACAGATTTTTTTTTAGAAAACATCAATGGTAATATAATTACAACAATACCAGAAGAAAAAACTATTTGTTTCTGCCTATTAATGTCTGCGATGTAAATTTGTTTATATAATTTGTTTATAGAATCAATTAATAGTATTCAATCTGGAATTGTAATGGCCACGTATCATCCTTACGACGAAACCAAGCAATTTCAGAGAAAAAATATACTTTAAAGACGAATAACCCCTGATGTCGATTATTTGGTAATACAATTTGATTATAACAATTGACTGTACAAGTTACCAATTTTTTTCCTTCATATACCTCTGTGCATTGAATCCGAGTGACGAGAAGTATGAGAAATATTTTGTCTAGGAGATAGAGAGTGAAATGAAAAAAATCGACACTTTTTTCGCTGTTTGCATTAACATAACAATTACATAAACAAAACTATTAAATAAACAAAACTAAAAAAAACTACTCTTACTGTTTTCTCAAAAATTTAGTCCTGAATTTAAAAAAGAAATAATCTGAAATCGATGCACAATTGTGTTCTAAATGTCATTTTGAGCTTCGTTTTTTGATTTCACCCCACTGTGAGTCAGCTACACTCTCGGCTATAGTTGACTCACTTATCAGCGTCATATTATCCGTTGCACCTCACAAGTTGAAAAAATATCGGACAATAAAGTGTGCAAAAATTGATAGTATTATCAATTATTTGGACGCCTTAAGGTCCAACATGTTTTTAACGTACAGGTCGATTTTTTTCTCCGACATTATAATTGTCAGTTGATTGTGTCAAAGCGCAATGAGGTTATGTTTACCTTTAAAAACTTCAACAAAGTCCATTCGACAGTTGACCCAACCTTAGGCCAGATATTGGCCAACGATAAAGTGCAGTAATGTTACTTGAACCTGATAATATTGAGCTGACAAGTGGGCCAATGATCGTCCAATTTCTGCTCAGTAAGGTTACTTGCACTGGATAATATCACGGTTTCATAAGAAAATATGTTATTTCATAACAGATAAATATCAAATTTGGATATTAGCAATTTTTGAATCCACCTATTCGTAACAAGTATAAGCCCAAAAAGTTAATAAATATATTCCTCAGCTAAACCTAATATTTTGAATAAAAAAGCTTAACCGTGAGTTTGTCAATAAGTCCAAGCGATTTGACAGCTCAGTTGGCTAATACGTGTTCTAGGTATATACGTGGCTTAGGTAGTTTAGGTGAGGCTGGGATCCTCAGCGAGTGCGATTTTTTGAAGTGTTTAAACGTGCCATTATGTGTAAATGAGTGTGTCCTGGAACGGAACCGTGATAACAATAATTTTGAATTTTTAGTCAAACATGTTTCAAAGACCATGCTTTTCTAATTAAATTACATAAAAGTTACGTTTTTTAAATTTCTCGTTACAAAATTCTTTTCGGGACAAGCCCACTATCAGTTACAGAACTTCTTTCTTTTAAACTGTTTTTCTATCTGAAAACATTTTAGAAACAATGTATGTTAAAAATCGAATTCGAAAATTGAATTTTTTTTTAAAGAGTTCATCATTTCTATGTAGCTGTTTTAATGATAATCCACTGTAGGATCATTATCCATTGTAGGATGGTCTCCCCTAAATAATGTAAATGAAGTGTATAGTCATAATAATGTAAATAATATTAATAATGTAGATAATATTAATCATGAAAATAATATTAATAATTTTTAAATAAAAATAGACCATACGTATGTAGAAAATGTATATTTTTTTTGCATAGAAAAGGGTGGGGGGGGGCGGAAATAAACGTTTGCACACGGGCGGCCAAATGTATAGTGCCGGCTCTGGCAGTAATAATATAACAAATTTGATTGCAACCAATACTTTCTATCGATGCTGGCCCAACCTTTAAAAACGAAAGATGTGTCAAACTCGTCTCTCGTGGTTGACTCAATCTTGACAACCATATTATTGGACCAACGCAACGGTGGTAAATAGGTGATCTTGCGTTATTATTACGCTAGTTGGTCCGACCATTAGTTCACAAAATTGGCTGGAACTTCCAAAGGTTGGGCGAACCGTAGCCCGAGAAAAAATTTGCACCTGGAAGTCGAAACCAGAACCTGACACTAGGTAATTCTTTAACAGGCAACAATTGAATACTTCATTAGTGTATCATAATCATTACCAATGTAATATAAGGCCCATTTAAAGTTCAAATAAGCAAACCCACCTGAGCGACAATCTTTCACAATACTTTTTTTTTTTTTTTGTTGAATACAGTTATTTGGTAAATGTGCAATTCCAGCACTTTGCGTTTTCGCCCTTCAATTCAATACATTCAATAATTTTAAAGAGAATTTTTGTATACTTTAATTTCGAACATTTTTTTATAATGCCGCATTTTTAATGTTTTTTAAAATAACGAAATTTAGTTTACTATTTAGTTTGATAAAGAGGTAAATGAGACATTTCTGACTTCTATTCCGTTGCCTAAAATGCTCTAGCACGTCGTATTTTTGAGTGAATTTCGGTTAATTGGTAACAAAAATGCGTTCCTGACACTCTGCCCACAAAAAATAATGAGACGTGATATAGAACCTTCGGCGGAGGCTGAAATGAAAGCGTGAAGCTTTTCCTTTTAAGATATTATAGCAAAAACTACACAGAAAAAACTAAGTGTAATCTTTACCTGGATTTTCGGGTAAAGATTGCCTGCAACAAAAATTACCCCATGTGGGTAAACTTTACCCGCACATCTCGGGTATTCTTCTGCGTTTACCTACGTTGAGGAGTAATTCTCAATGTTTACCTCGAAGGCCTTGGAAAGTTCATATCGTCTGCTTGCAACCAT
>CAKNYM010046114.1:0-11812 GCA_932195095.1 Andricus curvator
CCAAATTTTTCTGAGAATTTGGCGATACCTTTTTCCAAGGGCCGTTTTTAACGCAAGCACATCATGGGTTTCCGCTTGCGGTATTCCAAGATATGTATATGTTTCTCCAATACCAAGATGTTGAATGGTATTTCCGCCGATGAGTTGAACATCCTGATCGTGACCCGATGATGTAGTTTCTAGTCTTCCTTGGTGTAGGTGGACGCAGGCACACTTGTCCAGTCCGAAGCTCATGCCAATCGCTTTAGAGTACCTATTTACCGCCTCCACAAGGATGTTAAGGTCCTCTTTCGAGGAGGCAAAGAGTTTAAGGTCGTCCATGTATAAAAGGTGGTTGACCTTATATTCTCTTTTGTTCGGCGGGCCACATAGGTATCCAGAGCTTTTGCCTCGGAGCACAATAGAAAGAGGCAAGAGGGAGATGCAGAAAAGTATCGGACTTAGAGAGTCTCCTTGGAAGACTCCCCTCTTATATGTGATATAGCTTGTAGTCACTTGTCTTTTGTCAGATGTTATGACAAATCTTGTCCGCCACAAGAGCATAAGCTCTTTTATGCATCTACCTATTTTTGGATGCACCTCCATGCATTCAATGAGCTTAATAAGTAGCTCATGGTTCGTGTTATCGAATGCCTTACGGTAGTCAATCCAAGCCATGGACAGATTGCGTCGATACCTGATCGAGTCCTGGGTGATACACCTGTCTGTTAACAGGTTCTCCCTGCAACCTGCCAGACCTCTCTTGCATCCACGTTGTTCAACTATTGAACTCCATACCGGCTCGATAGATGTTAATATCCTCTCTTTGAGGATGCCAGTGAATAGCTTGTAGCTGGTGTTTAAACAAGCTATGGGCCTGTTGTTCTTTGGACTTGACAAATCTCCAGTCTTAGGAATCAATACCGTGCGTCCTTCCACTAGCCACTGCGGGACTGGTTGTTCTCCGTTTAAGAAAGTAGTAAATATACGAGCTAGATGTTGGTGCGTAGAAGTAAACTTCTTCCACCAAAAGTTGTTGATTTTATCTGGCCCGGGCGCTGAAAAGTTCTTAGTTCTAGCGATAACTTTCTTCACTTCTTCAGCAGTAATTAGTGGACACTCTTCCTCTGGACCTTGTAACCTTTGCCTTTGGCAAAAGTTACGAAAGAGTGATATATCTGAAGCGTCTTCATTTAGCTGATAAGTATCTCCATATACTTGTTCCCAGAAGACTTGAATCTCTTCGCGACTAGGCGGATTTTTAACGGCACGTGACGTTTTATTGAACAGACGGGAAGGATGAGTAGAAAAGGTGCAATTTTCCTGAATCCACTTTACTCGCCGTTCAAGGCGCTGTTTCGCTGTTGAAAGAGATCTTATTTTTTGCGTCCAGTGCTGCTTGATGGTCAACAGTTTACACTTGTTCAGCGTGTGATTTGCTTTCCTCAAGTTTCGAGCAAGTGCCCTAACTTTTGGAGTGAATTTTTTATTCAATGTTATGTAGCTAATCACGCACTGAATATTTGATGCATGCCGTCTCGCCGTTTCAATTTTGAATTGAAGCTGTGCAATACGCTCGCGAGTCTTACTCAGACGTACTGAAGTTTCGTTACTTCTACTGTCGCTAAGCAAGGACACCGCCTTCTCGTAAACAACGCAGTTCAGATTCCAGAGATTAACATCTTCGGGGAGCAAATCGGGGAGAGCAGTATTAGCTTCAGCTAATTTGTCCATCCTGAGAAAGACTTTTTGGTGGATAGCTCTCCTATTTCTTATGTTAGCATTATCGGCTATCTGCAAAGGTGGTCTTGCTGGAACGGGTGGAATGTTCGATGGAGGATGTTGCTCTTCTTCTTGTTGATAAAGAGCTTCATATCCGTTTTTTCGCAAAAAGGATACCTGATCTCTTAAATACTGAGGCGTTTGATGAGCATATTCCGAGTGCATATTGACCCAACGGTCATGTAACCTCTGCATGAATCCTCTTCGCGCCGGTGAGCTTCTTTGCCAACAGGTAAGGATGTCTCTCCTGAGTTGGTCTGACCATTTAAATCGATGTTCTCGCGTTTGTCCGGGGCCATTGCCTGGTCGTCGCCTCGGTTCGGTCCTATTGCCACTCCCAACTGAACCATGGCCTCCATCCGAGAGAGGCCTATTGTGGGTGGCACTGCGCGATACTGGTGTCGTAACCGCATAATTCATTGCTTTGGGGAGTTAGCCCAAAGCAACGTGGCTGACTGCAAGAGCCGGAGCTCTCGGGCGATGGGGTCGCCACATCCCTACGCTATTTATTATTATTATTATTATTATTATTATTATTATTATTATTATTATTATTACTATTAATCGTGGACACGCGTTCGCCTAAACCTCCGATCTTCCTTTCAGAAAAAAACATTTTATTTGAAAAAACAATTACTCAATAATAATAATTATTAATAATAAGGTAATACCTTACCTTGTAAGAGAGTTGCGACGGTCATACCCGGAATATTCTGTTAAGCTAATCGTCCTGATCATCCGCGCTCTTGGAGGTACCAAGCTTTCTCTGTTTAATAACCTGAAAAGCATCCCTGCGTGTCAAAAAAATGCTAAGACGCTTGCGAGGAAGATGCAGAAGGCGGTCGTCCTTGGGTCGCTCCGTGTCCTCAGGGTGCACGAGACTTTTGCCGGATCATCGTAATGAATCAGCTGAAATTTTACCGCGATTTCGCTGAAAGCGAGTGCAGTTTTTCAGATCAACACCCGCTCGCGGCGAAATACCGCGGTTGTTCTTATGACAAACTTTTAATAATGAAAAGTTTTTAAGAATTTTGTAATAAAAATTGTCTTTTCCCCCGGCTCCTGTGTCGTCGTGTTAGTACACGGGGTATATGGACGGTCCCTAAGACCCTCTTGTTAAGAAGGTGTGTATTGAAATGGATTTACATGATTTCAAAGTGTTGTGTATTTGTACGTAAGAGGAATTGTTCGGGATTACCTTGAATGCACTTTAAGTCTTAGTAGATTTGTTCTGAATTAAAATGTTGACAATTATACTTTACGGAAGGAATTAAATTGACTTTAACAATTCATCCTCGTCTTACAGCATTAAAAAGGATTAACTTCCTTTCAGTTTGTATTCTCTTCAACAGAATAAAAAAGTATTCCGTAGTTGACATAAATTATCATGGCATTATACAGGATTGAAGTGAGACGCAAATATTTGAGGTTTATATAAATTAAAACGTTAACGGTAGAAAACGTCGTTCATTTAGATTCAAAACATTAGGAATTTGACCATATTTGAAATCATTTTAATCCATTTTAAACCATCCCTTCTTAGCGGCCTACTTTCCTGCGTGCGAATTACTGCAGTCAGTGTTCAACGAACCCTCAACCCGTCCACGTATACCGATGTAACCTTTCGTAAAATAAACTACTGTTTTCTTGAAATGATTTTAACCCCAAGTTGCGAACACTAAGAATGTTTCTCTTCATTTTGTATCTGGGATCTTTTTAAACTATTTTTTGGATACAAAAAGTTAATAGGGGAAAATTATTCCATGGAAAAATTCCTACAAAAAGACCCCCTTCATCATCTTTAATCTCGCTTAGTTTTCTTGGAAAACTGGATTTTTTATATTTTAAGAGGGAAAAATTAGTTTTTCACTGTTTTATGCCAGATACAAAAATAGAATAGATAAATATTATTATTCGAATGGTCGGAAGATATTTTTTTATTTAAAAAATGTTATCAGCTTAGTATAAAAAGTTCTAAGTATTAAAACTCATGTCAGTATGAGTACACTCCTAGATTATCTACTTAAAATAATTATATCGAGAACAAGAAATAAAGAAAAAAAAAGAAATTTATAGTGAAATCTAAAAGTCAAGTTTTTGGAGAAAAGGAAGTGAGATTAAAAATTATAAAGAGGGTCTTTACGTAAGAATTTTGAAAGAAACAATTTTCCTCTCTGAAATTTTTTCGTGTCTCGCTTTATTTTCGAGAAATACTGGGTATTTTGAGTTTTTGAAATTAAAAATCGATTTTTTTTCATAAACGGCTCTAGCGAAGATTTTGTTTTTTATCGAAAAATAGTTGTAAGACGTCCCAGATACAAAATGAAGAAAAACATTCTTGGTGTCCGCACATTTGGGTTGTAGTAATTTCAACGAAACCGTGAAACGTGTATTACAAAAATCAGTCCATTTCGTGTAAAAGATCCTAAATTGCACGAATGCAATTCGGTGCATTCATGCTATAGTCTTCTATGACCTACAGGGATATCCACTGGATATGCAAAGTGACCAAATCTGTCAACTGGTCAAACCCCACTCTTACCGTTTTCAGTAGGAAGCGAGCAGGAAGATCGGTAAGCCGTGGAGAAGGTTGAGAAGTGTTCGGAGAAGGGGAAGGAAACAGAAGTTAGGGAAGCACTGGGAACTATCGGTGGATATCGCTGGTCTCTTATTTATTTTTATTTTTAAGAATAACGCACAAAAATGAAAAAAAACATCTTAGATCCATGCAGGAACACTCCTACAAAAGAAATAATTTGCATAATGATAACTTCATTATTATAAACAAATTAATAAATAAATTTATAACTGAGTGGTTTTGTAAATGAAAAAGTTCTTTTCAACTATAACTGCTACAATTTATCTCTAGTGCAATAGTGAATTATGAAAATTTATAAAAATAAAAAATAATTGTCAGAAGCAATTATTATAAAAAGTGCGATAAATGGAAATTGGTTTTTTCTCAGATTTTTGTCTTTTTCCCCACTTTACATCAAATACACTCTCCTACAAAAATTACTTTTTTTTCTTGGCCCCTGAATGATTCTGATCGTTTTTTATACATTTTTGGACGCTTAGGAGACATACACTTTAGCAAAAATATATATCAAATAAAATCTGAAATGATAAACATTTTCCAATGTTCTTAGGGTGATCTTAAAGGTAAATTTCTAAAGAATTGCAGCAACTTTTCAACCTGATGGAGGTATCGGCAGGATGGTTGCATTAAAAAGGAACTTTTGTATTGAAAACAAGTTCTTCATTAATAATCGAAGACGACAATTTTTCCGAAGGGACTCGAGTCCCCACACTCATACACAATTTCATAAACGCACTTAATATTCCAACCCTTTCTCCCGACTATGTGCTTATTATAGATTACATTCTTATTCACTAAGGCTCTCCACATATTGAATCTACATTTTCGTTTTTGTTTATACATTTGTTTAGAGTCTTACAGTGTTCTAACGAGATAAGGTCGCCAATTTTGATAGGTGAAGCTATTTGTAATACTCTAGTTAAAATACATATATTTTTTTAACAGTATTTTTCATTGTTTATTCACATCGTTTTATTTTCCTGTAACAAATAGAAACATTATTACATACAAGGATACAAATATTCAAGTTTTAAAAGATTTTGAGCTATACAGTCAGGGGCTTATATAGTTTATGATTTTGCCAACCAATTTTTTATTTCTTGCAAATGAAAGAGCTTCTGTGAATATATCTGCTATTTCATTGTAAAGAAATCCAGATAAATCCAACCTGTTTTAACTAAAATTTCGTTCAATATATTAATTCACATAATGTTCTTGTACTGCTGCCATGTCTCTTAATTTATTTCCTCCGCTTGTTTTCGCACTAGCTTCTGTAGTTTAATTATCATACAGGGCAACATGAGATTGTTTATGTTTCTCCGTGCCACAGTGTGTGTCATCATACACTTGATGAAAATTGAAAATCCATACGTTGTTAATGAAGCTTTACAGTCGGCAAAGCTTGGGTCTGAAAAGGCTTGTAGATCGTTTTGTTTAGCTAAATATTTTAGACCTACTTTTTCGTTCCTTTGAGGTATTTAAAAATTCCTCTTACCATTTTCTTACCACATAGAGCCAATAATATTAGACTTTCTTTCATCTTTTGTCAATACAGCTCTATCTACTATTTCCCAGGCTTCGTTTTTTTTCATAGAGTTTAATTCATTGTTAATAGCCTCTTGCCACATTTCTCGTTATTTTGTTTGAATTGCCTCTTAGTATGATGCTGGATCTTCGTTACTGTGTGCTAGAAATACGCAAAAGATTTCTTCTACAGTATTATTTATCTCGTTTCTCTCTTCACCGTTTTCTTTATTGAAGAATAAAGTCTTAGGGATTTCTTTCGTAGCATTCTAAATATCCAGAAAACTTGTTTCGTTAATCATATTATCACATCGTTTAGGTTCTTCATTTACTTCTTTATTGTCGTTATTGCACGTTAACAGCTTTCTTGGTCGACCCCTTTTTCGTTTAGACTCTGTCTCCGTTTTTGAGGTTTCTTTATCTTTATTCGTTTCATTTACGAACTCTATACACCAATCTTGTTTGTTTATCTCTTAGTGTATATTGAGCCAATATTTAATACTCTCTTTATCACATTTGTCTTTATGCTACACAACCAAATCTTTTGAGCTGATTCATATGATAAGTATGGTGAGGTGCAAATTTATCAGAGGTGTAATTACATCGTTAGATTTATCAGAAGTTCTATTGTGAGTACATATATATAGCAGCTCCTAAGGCCAAGTCCCACATACTTTCAGGAAGCTTAGAATCGTAGATGTGTGCTCCTACTTTCTTTTGAATCGTTTGATTCAATCGTTCAGCAGAACCATTATGCTCTGATGTGACAATCAAATTTCTGTTCGGCTTTCAGCCTATTTAAAACTTCAATCGTAAAGCTCCCTGTATACTTAGTACCTTGATCGGATCTTAAGTAGCGTACTTTCAAATATTTACCCATTAAATTTCGTGCACTTCGTACAAAGCCTTGTAAACAGTGTCCCGAGTCATTTTTATCTTTCATTGGATAGGCCATTGCTTATCTCAATTAATCGTCAATTAAAACAGGAATGGATTGATATTCCTTAGCGTAGTAAGGTGAGTTTATGGGACCCACCTTATCAGAATGAATTATTTGTAAACATTCGGTGGCTTATCTACGTGTAGCACTAAATGGTAATTTGTTAGTTTTTGCTATCGTACAGGTTTTACAGTCTAAAGTAGACTCGTCAAAGATCACGTCTTTTAATTGTTTATTTTATGAGAATTTAGTTTGAAAGACTTTATATATGCCATCGGTGCATGACCTAATCTCACATGCCAAAGAATAGCTTTATTGTTTCTAAGAAATTTATTGTATTTACTGTCAAAAGAAGATTATTTTTCAGATAATTCTACAATCCGCAAATCGTTAATATGACAAAATTTTCTATCTTAAATTATTGTATTCAAGTTTGAATTCTCCTATACTATTTTCTTTTCGTTTTCATTTTTGTTCGAGATGAGATATTCATTAGTGCCTACTGGATGTTGATCCTTAGTAACAGTTTTATTATCGGATACATTTATATTTTGTTTATTAGTTTCTAATTTTTCTACATGTTCTAACATCTCACATGCCGTTAAACTTCTTGTCTTATATTTCGGTTCGTTTTTGTCGTTTATTCGTACCGTCGTTAAATTAACGAAAAATTGCTTCTTATTATCCTTTATTTTCTTCCAAACTCCCTTATTAATTTGAAATTGAATAATCTTGTAGGGCCGATCATAAACTGCTGTCATAAACGATCTTTTCGTCATCTAAGTGAATATTAAATCATAATTCAGCAAATTTACGTAACGATAATAAATTTTCAGAAAGTGATTTTGCGCATATTATATTATCTAGTTCAAGTGTTCTATTATCGTTAAATTATTTAATTAAATTTAATTTAATTCACTTATTTTTGTTTTCGAGAAATGTAATATCATTATTTCTGTTATTCCTGAAAGAATAGCAACGAAAACTACATATTTTGAGAAAAAATTGAGTGCCTCATTTGACCCCGTATGCTCATCTCGCCCCGATCTCCTCTGCCATATCTTACCACTCTGTACCCCGAAGTTTGCTGGAAAAATAAACATGACGCGAGAAGATACGGTCATAGGTGGAGGGCTGGATTCTGTAAAATATCCCTCCACTCAACAATTGCCTGTGTCTGACCGTCTCTTGAATAGCACAAATACATATTTATTTAAGCCAATACAATTTTTTTTACTGAATTTGACGTTTATCTATAGGAATCATACTAAGCTAAGATCATATTATAACGATGTGCTTATTGGTAATTTCAAAACCCGAAAAATTGTCTTATTATTTCAAATTTGGGAAGTTCTACTGCAAAGCAAATCAACGTCCACCTTCACTAATGTCTGGTTTTTTATTCTTACAGATTTATATTGGACAAGAAACATCACGTATGTCAACATCATATGATCTTATGGCTCGCGAAACTTGGGATGAATCAGAAGGTTCGGATAATGAGATAGGAGGATCTCTTTTGGATAGTCGATCCTTAGCAACACATTTTACGTCTAGTCTGTTTTTAGATCGCGATAGAAAGACACCCACACGGCGAATTTTCAAATGCTCATTCTGCACCGAGGTGTTTGAATGTCCCAAGGAACGTAGAGTTCATAGTACAACTGTCCACAAAGACGCTGGTCCTAGTAATAGTAGAGATCTTACTCAGCAGACTGAAATTAAAGATATTAAATTATTGGATGGACGTATGAATATGTTCGAAGACATTTTCGTAGCAGGATTACATGTTCAACAAGCATATCATCAACCACTGTTACATCAGCTTCAACCACCGCAACAACTAGATGTAGGAAAACCTGAAAACGATAAAAAGGTTGATAATTTAAGAATTCCAACCTCAATGGACATTATTTGCAATATTTGTAATCAAAGTTTTACTGGTGAGAAGTCGTTACAAATTCATCAGAGAAGGATGCATACTAAGGAATCTGTAAAGCGCGTCCGGGAAAATGCCAAGTGTCAGATTTGTAATCAGGAATTTCCGTCGGTTATTTTATTTAATGCGCATTTAAAAGTCCATCCTTTAGAATGCGGTCAGTGTGGTAAATATTTCTATAGAAAACAAAATTTCAAATTGCACGTAAAGCGCCACCTTGGAATAAAACCCTTTCCATGTTCAGTATGCGACAAAGCTTTTCTGACGAAGCAAAAGCTTGATGAACACACCAATGGACACACTGGCAATGCTCCCGTCAAATGCAATTTATGTAATGAAACTTTTCGAAGATACTCGAATTTAACTCAACATAAAAATAGACATCACTTGCACGTGAAAAAAAAGTTGAAGGACTATATATGTCACTGTGGAGAAGTATTTCATACAAAGAAGAAACTCGCGTGGCATAAAGAGACGCACGATGAAAAACCAAAAGCTTGTACATATTGTAATGAAAGGTTCATTCACATGGCTAGCCTAACTCGTCACATGCGACGTGCTCACAATCGAAGATTTGTTCCTGATGCTCAAAGGGAAAGTGAAAATGTAGAGTGTCCGATATGTAAATGCATTTACTTGCGGTCCTCTTTAGCTGTACATATGAGAGTGCATAATGGAGAAAAGCCATATGATTGTCAAGTTTGCTCTAAATCTTTTAGTACGAAATGGAATTTGCAACTACACAAATGGACTCATGCTGCAAGAAGTACTAAACCATTTAAATGCAATCAATGCAGTGCTGCCTTCTACCGACATAGTGATTACACAGCACACATGAATTCTCACAGAAATGTACGGCCTTACACGTGCAATTATTGTGGAGCTCAGTTTATACGAAAATACAATTGTCTCAGGCATGTCAAGGAACATGAAGAAAATAAAGCTTACACATGCCATCATTGTAACAAAACTTTTCATAGATCGTATTACCTCAAAGAACATTTGCGTGTACATACGGGTGCAAAACCATATTCGTGTCATATTTGTGGTAAACTGAGTAGCACTAAATCCAATCATAATAAGCATGTGAGAATTCATCACGCGCGAGAGCCTGTAAATACCGAAAATTAATCTGCTTCGTATGAATGTTGATATTAATTTTTTAAGCAGCTTTAAAAAATGTATGCCTCTTAAAAACTCTAGTAAAATAAAATTGACTTACTGTCAAGTGTGCCTGTGCGGCTAAAATTAAATATAATTAAACCATTACATTTTCAACGGGGAGGTTTTCTCTTATTTAATTTACCTTATATGTTTTGATACGAAGTAAAAAAATAGTGAATGAAACCCAAAAGCGACCTTTTAGAAACTAGAATTTATTGGTCGGAAACAGTATCAGCTTTTCAGTATTATACTAAGCTTAAAAAACTCATTTCTTAAGATTCAGTAACAATCACTAGCAATCACTTAATAGTCATGTAATCATCTGCAACGGTAGAAAAGGCATCATTGACTACATAATCTTCCTCGAGGTTCTCTGGACTCATGAGAATATCGAAATGTCAAGAATAGAATTTGTTCCAGTATACTTCTAAGGAAGCTATACGAGTTTCTAAATAGACTGGCGATTTCATTTTCTTCTCTCCTTGTTTGGGTGTGTTCACGTAGAACCTGCTAATTATGCCCGCACCAATTTCTTGTCGATTAATAAGATCCGACATTATTCACTTTTCAGTTTACATGTATAAAAGAGCGAAAAAAGTTGGTAGTCCATCTGAACCAAAATCAACGTTACGTAAGTCCCAGGTTACCGTAAGTATAGAACATTCAATCAAACACCTCACCTCTTTGCCCAAACTCCAAGATTGTTAAATCATCTCTTCACAGTTTAAAAATTAATCAAATAACTAAAACAAGTGCCGCCTATTGCTACAATTTCAACTCATGAGTACTTTACTTTTCACCCAAAGATAGAAGGAGCATTTTACGGGTTTGGAACACAATCATTTTAATAAAATTTGAATTAATATTGGGTTATTTGGCTTCGAAAGACCAATATCTAGAGAATTATTACATTATTTCTAAGCCCTTTACGACTTTTTGCATGCAAATGTCTTGAGCAAGTGGCGAATTATCTGATTCGTCAACTAGTACTCAAAATTTGACGTATATAATGAAAATATTTATTGCACTTTAATTTAAATATATTTACAAACGGCCAGAGATTGAAGACAAGACTTAATATGAGCTGAGTTGGCACGATGAGTTAAGAAGAAAGTCGGGTCTCGATTTTCACGACACACAAGCTTGATAAGAACACCAGTTCCTTTTCAAAAATCAATACAAACTTCCGATTTTTACATTCTCATCATCATGAGAAGGTATTGATTTTATGTGAAAAATGACTTTCGCGGATTCCATCAAATGTCGACGTTTTGAGACCCCCTGAGTCAGAAAAAATAGTTTTTACGTCGGTGTCTGTCTGTCGTTGTCGTCGTCTGTATATCGGATAACTTTTGAAAGACTAATCGGATAGGATTGTGCTTTGACACACAGTTTCTGTGACCGAAAAGAAAAATCGAGTTCGTTAACCAGCTATTTCGGATTAAAATTCAAAAAGTTAGAGCATTTTCAAAATTTTTCAGACCATTTTTTTTCTAAATTAAGAAATTCCATGGACAGCTATCCATACTACTAAAAAATTCAAACAATTTATCCCTACGACTTTTTTCGATAAAAAGAAAATTGTCAGAGTTAGAGCATTTTCAAAATCCCCCCCAAAAAACGAAAATTAACATTTTAAGCGAAACAAAGTACAAGATGAGAAAACGTCAAGAGACAAAAAGCGTTAGTTTTTGGAACTCCTATAAGAATGTCACGACAACTTTTTGAATTTTCTTGAATAAATTGAAAATTCAAATTTTGATCGCACAAAAAATAATGAATTATTACATTCTCATCTTAATGAGAAGGTATTGATTTTATGTGAAAAATGACTTTCACGGATTCCATCAAATGTCGACGTTTTGAGGCCCCCTGAGGCAGAAAA
>CAKNYM010046114.1:11822-25442 GCA_932195095.1 Andricus curvator
CTCATCATAATGAGAAGGTATTGATTTTATGTGAAAAATGACTTTCGTGGATTCCATCAAATGTTGACGTTTTGAGTCAGAAAAAATAGTTTTTACGTCGGTGTCTGCGTGCCTGTCGTCGTTGTCATTTTAATCTGTAAACGTGGTAACTTTCAAAGGAATTATCTGATTGGACTACCCCTTAGTATACTGTTTCAAGGCCTATAAAGAAAGGACGAGTTCGTTAACCAGCCATTTTGGCCATCAGTTCTGCTATTATCCATCGAAAATGCTTTTTAAAAAATCAATAATTCCATTTCCCAGCATAACTATGCATTTTTTGTAAGATGGAATAATAATTGAAAAATGATTCATCTCGAGAAGATCTACCAATTTTCTAGAAAAAGATTTTTGATAACAAGTATGGTTTTTGTTTTATTCGGAAAAAATGTTATTAAAATAAGTAATTCTGTTTTCCGACAAAACCATGCAAGAAACGAAGAAATGCTAACTAACGAAATTGTTCATCTGAAAAGAATATAGGAATTTCGTTCAGACTATATTTTCAAAAGATACTTATTGTTTTAAGTATAGAAAATGTTATTAAAAATTAAAAAATCCATTTTCCATTTGTACTATGCAATAACAAAAATAGGTAAAAAGGAAATCTATTTATCTAAAACAAATTTCTTTATATACACTCTATACAATAAAATAAAAAATTATGTGAAATAAAGAACAAATAATAAAATACATTTGCTTTATTTTGTTCTGTTCAGTTTAGCAGTTGCGAACAGAGGTACAATAATCACAAAAAATCACGTTTTGTAAATATTCTAAAAAAACACGAATAGAAACTTACAGTTTTCAGTTCGTAATATATGAAAGGCTGCATACTCCAGTTTTGTTTTAAAATCGGTCTTAAGCTGATGTTATAATTTGTTCGTCTAAATTATATCTACAAATTTGCTTTGATCAATTTCCTTATAGGACGTGTAGTTTTTGATTTAATCGTGAAAAATAACATTACAAATGAACAAGTTAAATTTTTGTAAAAACGACTAGAGATTAATGGCAAATAAGGAACGAATATTAAAGTAATCATCAAGAATAAAATTTGTACTTTATTTTTCTATATCTGAATGAGCAGTTCGGAAACGACATACATATATTAATATAGTATACATTTTATATATGAAAGTTAAACATAATATAGAAAAATTTGCATATTGGTCAAATGTTATTCGAGTGCGAAGCATGAGATACGTGATGAGAATGTGTTCGTTAAAGCCGAAGGAGCTTTAACAAAAGAGAATTCACAATCACCAAATTACTACTGTCGATGATTTCACATTTATTTGTCAATGATTTTGCGTAAATGTAGGGAAGTACAAAGACCGACCGCGTACAAAGACCGAGCGCGTAGCGCGAGGTAAATACATTATCGAGCGCGAAGCGCGAGAACCAACAGTCGCGCGCCCCAGGCGCGCTCAAACTTGCGAGCCGCGCGCGCGGCGCGCGATGAGAATGTGCCCGCGCGGCGGGCAGATTTTTTAAAATTTAATTTAGGTCATTATCATTTTCCCATTCATCCTTTTTACACGACTTTTATAACATAAAGACGCATAAGGATCTAAGAGGGCACAAAATAAAATACTCAAAAATGTGACTGGTGCGTCAAAGAGTAAACAATATTTTTTATGATTATCAAGTTAATGTGTTGTAAGTGATTCACGTAAGTAGTTCACGCTTTTTTCGTTGGGTGTGTCACTGGGTTTAACCCTTCTATTTTTGTGGTTACGGTTGTGTGTACTTGACAATATTCAAATATGTCCACAGAACACGTCCCTGAATTAATTTCCGTTTAGTTAAGACATTTTATTCTTACATGACGTTTCTTTATTATTTAATAATAATTTTTTATTAGTCATTATAAATTATTAGTAATAATTGTTTTTCCATAACAAAATAGAACCAAGTAGGGGATACTATTTTTGAGTAGATCACTACTACTTGGTTCTATTGCTTCCTCATAGAGGGAAGTTTGTAATGACCTACATTTTCAAATCTACTTTTATTGTATATTTCGATATAATTCGACCCCAGGAGCTCGAAAATAGAATTTTCAAAAAATGTCCGTATGTGTGTGTGTGTAACTTTTTTCTGTTCACCATATCTCGAAAACTAAAAGAGCTATGATCATGAAATTTGTTCGAATTGCAGCTTCGACTGATATCCAGGTCTGATAGGATTTTGAGGAGAATCAGTCATTTAGAAGCAGTTTTTTTGTTTGAGTTTAGAAATTAAAAAAAAAAAGTTACCTTGCTTATATGAGAAAAACTTGTTTGAAATTAAAAATACAACATTATATGAACATTATATCATCTAGAAATACCGATGTATAAATTTAAACAAATATATTGTTTATCTTTTAGATACGAGAAAAACTTTTTTAATATTGGGAATAGAATAGTAACGTATATGATATTTTTGTTCGCGTCTTCGAAACGCATCGATTTCCCAATTGAAGAAACTTTCTCGGCTTATCATAAGCTACCAATATTGTTGTCAAATTTTTAAATAAAATTATTCACTTTGTTTTTAAGAGGATTCTTTGTTAAATTGGGAATATAATATTTGATGTCATGTATGTATGTATATATGTGTATATGTATGTATGTATGTACGTATTTGATTTAATTGGCCGCGTTTTCGAGACGCATGGATTGAACTACCCGGTAAGAAGGCTTGAATAGAATAGAATTAAAAATTTAAGATTTCAGCGTGAAAGTGGAGATAATCCTATTATTTTTAATACCTGATTTTCCCTTCAGGCTTCAATGTTCAAGAAAGTAATAAGTGGCTCAGAAATGTAATTCCCGTCTATTCACATAGTGTTAATGACTCTCTTTCCTATTCCAAAAAGAAGGTTAGATATGAAGTGTGTTCAATTCAGTTTGATTCATTCGCGAAATGTGTACATTGAATTTTCTGAATTACCGGTTTTTTAATTCAAGTTAGGAAGGGTCTATTACAGTGAATTCAAGTTTACATTGCGGAGAGATGGTGTGACTTCAATTCAAGAAATCTGAATTGATTTTATATGAAACGTATTATCCTCAATTCCAAATGGTATAACTGAATTGAATGAAATAGGATTTGTGATACCGAGATACCAAAAAGAATTTATGTATTCTGAAAACATTATTTAACTTGAATTATTAATTAAATAATTATTTAATTAATTAATATAATTATACATACATATAGTAATAATAAATTCTTTAATAATCGTCAGTAAATTTTCCTTTTACTGCTTTTGGTATTAGATAGGTAGAAAATTATATTTTTCAAACTGTATTGAAGCGTATAGCAGTTGCTTCTTTCTAATTACTGTTTCTGGTTTAAGAGAACGAAGGGAAAATCAGGTATTAACATGAATTGAAATTTTCAATCCTATTCTATTCAAGCCTTCTTACCGGGTATTGAAGAACTTTAGATTACCGTTCTTGATCAATAAATAGCGACTTAGGAAGATTAAAGAAAAGGTTACATTGTTTAAATGAAGAAAACTTTTTCTAATTTGGCATATAACACTACCGTAAGTTAAAAAGTTGTTAATTTTGGCAGAACATATCGATTGACTTTTTGATGCGCTCTCTGCTTGAACAATATTAAAAGTATTTTTTTTCTTTTGTTAGAGAAGAAACTTTCTCTACGAGGAAGCAAATTTGTTTGATACCTATAAGGAAGCAAAATAATGTGAGTCGCACAGGGTTACTCGCACGCAGCGCGAGTAACGTGCGTCGCACGATTGCTATCTAGTGGCTTCAAAGATAGCTTCCTGTTGTCTTGGTGTTAGTTTCTGCATCGAAACTGGAGATAGAAGTATTTCATTACACATGTTTGCTTTGAAAAACCTCTGTGTTTGATGTTCTTTCCTGGTCTTCCACAGGTTTTCTCAGAGACTCACAATATGCATAAATGTTAAATGAACCTTCTCTCGATAAATGAAATTCGTAAATTCGATAATGTGTTTTTCGGGTTTTGTAAGTACGATTTTGCAGTCATTTAATTTTTTGCAATCTTCACTTTGAGCCATCAACTTTTCTTCAGATGAAAAATAGTGTAGGCATCGATCACAAATATATTTTCTGTGTTCCTTTGCAGATAGTTGTCTGCTGAATAGTCGCGAAAGATTTTTTACCCATACATATATACCATTAAACCATTTCCCTTTCAGGGTAGGCGTGACACTACCCGATTCGGGTAGTGTTTCTAGGTTTTTCTTGTAGTTATAAATAACTACAAGTGTGGGCTCACCACACCCACACCCATAATGACAATTAAATGACTGGTTCCTATTATCCTGATAATCTTCTTTTTCTTCATTACTACTCTCTTCATTCACATACTCGTCTTCTACTCAGAGAAGGTTCACGTGAATATTCCTCTTCTGCGAAGTAAGATGTAAATGGAACCACCGTAAATTCATTCTTCTTGTTTTTGATCAGGCCATACACGTTCACTGATATGTCATTTTTTTCTTCAAATTTTTTTACGTCTTTTAATGCGACTGGCAACTTGATTTCAGAAAAATCTAATACATATATTTGTGTTAAATATAGCTGGACACACTTTTAACATTTTTTGTTCCCTATTAACTGGGTATACGGCTGATAGAGTAGCCCATTTAAAACACTGATTGTCATTCTTATTTTGCACATTGATACATCCTGAATCTTTTTTCTCAAGATCTTCCATTTCTTTTAGGTTCGCGTATCTCACATAGTTAATTTTTAAACCAGAGTTTAAAATATGTGGTATAGTATATTTCTTCAATTTTGGATTAGAAAGTCTTGTCATTAGGTGTCTCCTTACCGATCTTCAAAGAATATGTGAGGAGCACAGCGCTTACTTTTAAAGCCCTGTATTCGCGCAAGGACTTGCCCACTTCAGCAATAAATAGTCTTCCAGCCTCATCCAGGAAGCAAAAACTTCTTTGTGAACTAGGTTGGCTACAACACATTCTTTATTTTGCTATCAGAGTCTTTATCAATGTCGATCCATGTAACTCGATTGCTGATGTCATCATGCTTTGGTCTTTTGCTTTGCACACCACTTCCTTTGTTACTCAGCAACTCAAAACGAGCCTTCAGACATGCTAAATTTTCAATTATATGTAGGCAGTTCCGTTTTTGATTTATTGTCAGTGGTGGTGTTTTTCTACAAAGCTCCTTTCTCACAGTCTTTAGCCACATCATGCACTCGTTTCTCCATTTCTTGACTTTGTCCAGCTGTCCAGAACGTGGGATTTTTCGGCCCCCACCACTTTCCCATCTGGGAGCAATACATGCAAACGTAGCGTGTCGGTGAGACGGCTCTGTTACGCATTGTGTCGGCCAGCCTCGTGTAAAGCCGACAATGCAGGAGCTTGATTTTTGTTTTCAAAAATTCACACCTAAAGCAAAGACTTCAAATACATGTAATAATACATTATAAGACAATGGAGGTTTATAAAGTTCAAATATATTGAATATTGTATATGGGATTTTAAGATTAGGTTAATAATATCTATCACTTCCAAGTGGTTTCATTTTTCATTATTTATGTTTTATTTTTCAATCGATTTTAAATATTGTGAAGTTAAAATGATAATGAATAATTATTATTTTTAATTTATTCAATTAATCAAAAGTTTTACTGTTCTTACTGTACTTACCTCTGATAATTACCTTTCCTTTCATTCTATTTTAGGCTATAATCACAATTTTGGGGATTTTAAGAGAAAAAGCCGAAAAATTATTAACTTGACCTCATATGCTTTCTTAATATAAAAAAACTTTATAAAACCTTCAATGTCTTAACATATTTATCTTAACATTACAAAATTTAGTTTTTACAACTTTATTTTAATTGTGAAATAATTGTAATTGGAAATTAATTGTAAATAATTGTAAAATAAATTCAACGAAATTTATTTTATAAAGAAATATCCCATGATTTTAAAAAGACAAAACAATTTTGAAGATAATTTTTTGTAGTATTTTAATAGTAGTAGTAGTGCTTCATTTGTTTGAGAATCTTCTGATTAATTATAATGCTCATTCGTGGATCTTACTACCAAACATAATCATTTTCTTGAGGGAATTTTTGTCAGGGTTGTCTAGAATATTCAGCCAGGCATTCCTTATCTCACACAGATCCCTACTTTCGCTTATACATGAAAATCTTACAGTATTAAAAAATTGACATTCTACTAAAAGATGGTACACAGGTTCTGTTCTAGGACTATTCTCATGACAGTAGCCACTAGTATTTTAATTACTAATGAACATATTTTTAGAATATTTTTCCTTGATTCTGCCCTAGGGTCAAACATGGTACCAAAAACCGTCGTAAAATATTAAATAAAAACTGTAATCTGTATACATTAATTTTAAAAATGAAAAATTTTAATACTTTTTATAAATATTCCTAAATTTTATTTAAATATGATACACATTGATTTTTATTAAAAAAATTCTGGTAAATAGTTGGTCATTCTTTAAATTTTACGACATTTTTGTACCATATTTGACCTTAGAGAATAGATTTCAGAAATGAAATTATAAAAGTATCTTCATTAGTGAGTAAAATACTATGAAGACTTGCCTTTCAAATGATTTTTCCTAAACATAAATCAGATGCAAATACACTCAAAAAATAAAATTAAGAAAGGTCAGAAATTCATGCAGTTGTTTTTTAGGAAATCCCACACATTTTTTAATAAATCTCATTTCCACACCACCGCGGAGGTAGAGTTTAAGGCGCATTTTTTATTTTCCGTCGTGGAGAGAGTGGGTGGTTACATTAGCCGATGAAACAAAGTTTCATTGTGAAATTTGCAATAAAACGTTGCTATGTGGCAAATCAGAAATTTGTTTCTTTCAAACAAAAGGTTCAAGAAGCAGAAATTAGTATCACTGCGTTTTTCATGGAACATAATCTTCCATTCGCGATTTCCTCGGAATTGATAGGACTTTTTCAGGATATGGAACCTTCGGGTTTAAAAGATGTTAGATTGGGCCACACTAAAATGGTCGTAGTTGCGAATAACGTCGTTTGTGCTGGTGAAACTGATCGCATGACAAATATTTTCCGCAAGCAATCATTTTCAGTGTACGAAGCCGAAACGAGCGACAGGACTCTTGAAAAGTGGTTGTCATTAATAGTTCGATATGTAGAACCGACGACTCTTTCCGTCAGGGCGGAATTGCTTCAGCTCATAAATTCAGATGCTTCGGATTGTTCTTCCCTTAAAATTTTTGCAGCATTTAAAAAAGCATTGTCCGAAAAGAAGATCCCTTCAAGTAATATCTGTGCTTTAGCGTGTGATAATGCCCAAGTAATGGTTGGCAATAAGTGCTCTTTCAAAACAAAATTAAAGGAGGAAAGTCCCCGTTTAATTACCTTCCAGTGTGTCTTGCATTCGTCGGCAATTGCAGCAAAATATGCTTGTGCCTCAATACCAGATGTCGATGATATAATTAAAGACTTGCCAAGATTCCTTAATGCTAATTCCAAGCGAAATGCTATTTTTCGATCGATTGTTTTGGAATTAGGTTATGAGTTTCGAAAAATTCCTAGTCATTCTGAAACTCGCTGGCTTATCCGCTTACGATGTATTATCGTTATAATAATTAATTGGGATGCTATTCTTCAGTTTCTTATGGTCCTCGTATCTGAGAAGGTAGAGAAGGCCAAAGACTTGCTAGAAAAGATGCAGAATCCTTTGACGTTCGCGTATTTTCTATTCTTGAACTATACTTTGAATTAGTTCAACGCATACAATGCGAAATTTCAAAGTCGCGAAACATTGGTCCAGGAACTGCAGCCATACTCAGTTCAATTTTTTGTATCCATTCTTAACGTCTATTTAAAAGAGGGTCTGCTTCGACCCGATTTATACTTTCAAATCATTAACAATGTAAACTTTGCAGATCCTAACAATCAAAAGGCGTTGGAAGCCATTGACGTTGGTAAGGAAACGCGCGAGTATTTACAACAGCAACTTACAGACAAGAAGTTGCAGAGAGAAGAAGTCGATCAATTTCTTCGTAATTGCTTGGAATTTTATGTTACTGCAAGCAAAGGAAATTCATAATCGGCTTCCTTTTAGTAATATCTTTTTGTCTTGCGTTGCTGTTTTTCGGCCTCAAGTAGCTTTCTATGCTAATCGAAGCGAAAATTTTCCTCGGGTCTGGAAAGTTTGTCAAGATTTGGGGTCGTTTCACAAAATAGGAATGCAAAAAGAGTGGGATTCTTTACTCGCAATTAGTCAGGAATTAAAAGAGAAATGGTCGAAATTATCTTTTGACCAAATGTGGTCTACTATATGTCTATTTTCAACGATTACAGGAGAAAAGCTCTTTCCAAATTTGACCTCAGTATTGAATATTGTTCGAGGTCTTCCTCATTCAAATGCTTAGGCGGAGCGAGGTTTCTCCATGCTCACGGATGTGAAAACCCCAAAAAGAAGTCAATTAGGGAACAGGCCGGTAAATTCGATTTGCGTTATTCAATTAGCATTGAAGGCGAGACATGAAACCGCCAGATCAATGAGCATCACTTTGAAGCACTTGCAAATAATGACCGAAGATCTTTATAATTCGGTACAAAATGAAAGGGAAACTGGTTTGACGCTCTTTGCTTACGAAGAATGGGATTAATTCTAATGTCTCAGGCATGACATTAGTCAATTTCAAAACCCCTTCATACTCCCAAAATAATGAGAAATAATTTCTATATTACCAGAGGTACGTTCTTTATTCTTTTCTTCACGTGCCTGTGGTATGGAAAATTAATCTGAATTATTTTGTGAGTAATGAAGAAGGGCGATTGAAATTGAGTAATGGCACGCTTTTTGATTTCTTGATTTTCCAAACTTCTTCATTTCTTCATTTTTATCGATTTCTTCATTTCTTGATTTTAAAGAAACAAAATTTCGTTTAAACGTATAGTGGTAATCGATATGGGCAAGCCTGAAGTAGGGACTAATTTTTTTACGGTTTTTGAAACTTTTTAAACTTAAACAAAATACCCTAAGGTACGCCTGCAAGGTACTAACTTTTTGGAATTCCAAAACAAATTTCTATCGGAAATTTTTTCGTTGAGCTCAAAAAAGCTACGCCATAAAAACGTACCTTATTAGTGTCTTTTATTTACATTCACAAATTTTCTACTCCATATTACATTTTCCGTGGAAGTTGGATGAGTGCAAAAAATGTCGGTAAGGTAGGAATAGGATAATTTAAACTTTCCCTTAAAGCAAAAACCCTTCTTGTTTTCGTAGGGCGTGGACTAGACCTACAGGGGATACCACGTAATAAAAATGCGCCTTAAACTCTACATCAGCGGTGTTGTGGAAATGAGTTTTAATAAAAAATGTATGGGACTTTCTAAAAAACAACTGCATGCATTTCTGACCTTTCTTACTTTTATTTTTTGAGTGTATTTGAATTTGATTTATGTTTAGGAAAAATCATTTGAAAGGCAAGTCTTCATAGTATTTTACTAACTAATGAAGATATTTTTATAATTTCATTCCTGAAATCTATTCTCTAAGGTGAATAATGTTAATAATAATCTATTCTCTATTCTATTCTCATGGTACAAAAATGTCGTAAAATTTAAAGAATGACCTACTATTTACCAGAATTTTTAAAATAAAAATCAATGTGTATCATATTTAAATAAAATTTAGGAATATTTATAAGAAGTATTAAAGGCTTCCGGTACCGATCGTGAGAGACCTCTTTTGCGTCAAGTGTTGGTATTTTGGCTTTGGTAAAGGGAATCAGCGTGTGTGGATGTAGAAAGGGCAGTGAGTGCGGAGATCAGGTGTAAAGGAAGAGGGGTGAGTGAAGGCAAAGGTGTAAAGGGTGAAAGTAAATTGTGAGAAAGGGAAATTGGAGCGTGCGAAGTTTTTGAGTTTAAAAGTAGAAAAAATAGTTGGAAAAAAATTATTGAGAGGAATAAGGGAAAGCATTGAAGAGGATTTGACATGGAGGGAGAGGAAAAGGAGATGGCAAATAGAGCAGAGGGCATGGGTAGAGAGAAAAATGGGGCGCATGGTATGGATAGGGAGAGACAGATTATGGATAAACGGGGAGGAATGGTTCTGGGACGAAGAATTATAAGAAATAAGGAAAAAGGGAAAAAGAGTTGAGAAAGGTAGAAAAAAGGAAGATACAAAAGAGTCTAGAGATCAAACAGAGGGGTTTCCAAACAGCAAGGCGGAAGAAAATTGAGGAGGATAGGTGAGGGAAGGGAGGAGAAAAACGTGAAATTAGCTCTCTGGAATGTGTCCGGCTTGAAGAACAAGAACGAAGGATTTTGGCGGAAGTTAGAAAAGTTGGATGTGATTATGATGAGTGAAACCTGGGCGGATGAGATGGACTGGAAGGGGATGAAAAGGATGTTACCTAAAGGTTATGTGTGGACAATGCAAGAAGCAAGAAAGGAACACGTTGAAGGTAGAGGGATGGGCGGCATGGTCTGAGTAGTGAGAAAAGAATTGGCAGTAAAAGGGAGAACAGAGGAGGACAGGGAGAAAAAGGATGGAACAATGCTAAGAAGGATTATAATTGGAAAAGTAAAAATAGTGGTGGTTTGTGTATATATAAGAAGAGGGGAAGAGGAAGGTTGGAGAGTAATAAGGAGGTGGATGGAGGAAAAGAAAGAAGAGTTGGTTTTGATAGGAGGCGACTTGAATGCCTGGACTGGCGAGCGAGGGGGAGGGAACTGGGATGAAGAAAAGGAGGCCTATATAAGGAGCTCCATACATAGGGAGACAGACCGGGAGGGGAGGAGGTTACTCGACGTAATAGGAGAAACAGAATGGTTTATTTGTAATGGCAATATCAAAGGAGATGAGAAAGGAGAGATCACATTTATAGGTAAGGGAGAAACAGTAATAGACTACATCCTGGCGGAAGAAAGAATGAGGAATATGATAGGCAGTATGAATGTGGGGAATGAGATAGGGTCCGAGCACTTCCCAGTAATAGCTACACTGAAAGGTGGCGTCCGTAAGCGCGGCAGAGGGAGAAAGGAAAGAGGGGAAAGGAACACGAAAATGGGAATCTCGGGGGTAGATAAATTAAAAGAGTTTGAACAAAAAATGGAAAAGGAGAATGTTAGGTATGAAAAAGGAGGGAGTAGACTCGTTAATTGAAAGGTTGAAAGGGTCGATTGAGAAGGTAAGGGATGAGATAGGTACAAAAGAACGAAGAGAAGAGGGAAAGAGAGGCTGGTGGGACGAGGAATGCAGGGAGAGTAAAGAGAGAATGAAAGAGTGTGTAAGAAAATGGAGGAAAGGAGAAATGAAGAAGGCGGAGTACAACAGTGTCTGTTAGGGGGAGAACAAAATAGGAGCAAAGGGGAAAATAGAAGGATAGTCCAGGGAGAAATCGAGAAAGGGAACGAAATAACAAGAGAAGAAGTGGATGAGGCGATAGATAGACTGAAAAGAAACAAGGCTACAGGAGAGGATGGTATAGAGAACGAAGCGATGAAGTATGGAGGAGAAGGGGTTAGGGAAGGTATATGGAAGATCTGCAACAAGGTCTGGAAAGGAGAAGGGTGGCCGCAGGAGTGGATGACAAAGCTGGTGGTACCGCTAGTCAGGAAACGGAAGGGCAAGAAGGTAGAGGAGTACAGAGGGATCACTCTCATGCTAGTGCGTTATAAAATATACGCAGAAATTCTGAGAAAAAGGTTAGAGAGTCAGGTAGAAGAGAAACAAAGTATCCCACACAATCAGACGGGATTTAGAAAAGGGATGGGGACAAAAGATAACATTTGCGTACTCAACCACTTGGTTAACAGAGGGGGAAATAGAGGGAAATTAGTCACCTTGTTCCTAGACTTTAAAGCAGCGTTTGACTCAGTGACTAGAAAAGTGTTATGGGAGGTAATGAAAGAGAGGGGAATAGAGGAAGGGTTGGTAGAGAGGATAAAGGAAATTTCTACTGAAATCAGGATTAGGGTGAAGATAGGGGGAAAAAGGGGAGGTTTTCTGGACAGGAAGAGGTCTAAGGCAAGGATGCCCGTTGAGTCCGCTACTCTTTAATATGCTGCTGGAAGACTTAGAGGAGAAGCTAAAGGAGAAAGGGAAAGGGGGGACGATTTTGGGTAATAGCAAACTATACTCTCTAGCATACGCGGACGACGTAGTTCTGTTAGCAGAAGATGAGAAGGGGATGAACCTAATGATGGGAATTTTCGAAGAGTATGTGGGATCAAAAGAACTGACGGTGAACGTAGGGAAGACCAAGGTGATGTGCTTCAGAAGTAGAAAGACCAAAATAGGTTACGTTTGGAAGATGAACGGACAAACAGTGGAAAGTGTGGAAGAGTTCTGTTACTTAGGTTTTTGGTTTGAGGCAGGAGGGGGAAACGTGGTGTAGGAGAGGAAACGAATCGAATGTGCGAGCAAAGTAATGGGCCAAGTATGGGGTATAGGAAAGAGAAGGTTCAATGACGATTGGAGAAAGAGGGTTTGGTTGTTTGACGCGTTGTTTTGGGCGCTGTTGTGTTATGGAGTGGAGATCTGGGGATGGAAGGAACATAGGAAAGTGGAAAGCATACGTGAGAGATTTCTGAGATAGGTAATGGGGGTTAGTTGGAGTTGCCCAGGATACATGTTAAGGGAAGAACTAGGAAGGGAAAAAATGGTAACTAGACAAATTAAGAGAGCCTGGAGGTTTGAAGAGAGGCTGAAAAGGGGAGAGGGGAGCAGAATAGCACAAGTATGCTTGGGCGAAATTCGGAACAAGGAAACGAGAGGCAATTGGGGAAATTCGAGGAAAAAAGGAAAAAAATTAAGAGGTTTTGTGATATACGAGAAGGGGTACTGGAGTGGCAGGACATAGAGTTAGAGTTATTAGTAAGATAAGGCGAAGAGGTATGGAGAAAGATTATGGACTCGAGGTAAAATAGATGGTATATGATGGTCAAAGGGTTGACGGAACCAGAATATTTGCAAAGCATAAAAAAGGATGATAAATGGAGTAGGGTGGTATGGTTTAGAATGAGAGAAGGAGTTAGAGCTTGTAGATATTGGATGGATGAAGAGGAAAATCTGTGTAGAGTATGTGGATACGAAATGGAGTCATGGGCACATGTACTAGAGAGGTGTACAGGAGAGGAAGATAGACAGTTGAGTGTGGATGAATGAGTAAGATGGATTTTGGATGGTAATGGACAGGGAGTGATGTGGATGAAGAAACTGGAAGAACTAAGAGAAAGCAAAGTAACAGGGCAGAGTTAAACGGTTATTTCTAATAAGGAAAGTAACTAGCAAAAATTTTACATTTTTAAATCGTTGAAAATGTCTTTGAATATAAGCAGTGGTTAAGTTAGACTAAGGATGGAATGTAAACATGTGTACAGGGAGCGGAGGCCCTCAAACCCGTAAAAGGGAGAGATTAAATATACATACATACATACCATGTTTGACCCTAAGGCAGAATCAAGGAAAAATATTGTAAAAATATGTTCATTAGTTATTGAAATACTACAAAGAATTGTCACGTACGATCTAATTAAAATTTGTTTTTAATTCCATGAGAAAAGGACCCGCAAACAAAAGCTGCC